>WOVY01007900.1:0-24519 GCA_013436015.1 Rhipicephalus annulatus | reverse complement strand
GCATTGACGAACCCTACACCAACATATTGGAAGAAATCTACAGTGCATCCAAAGCCACCATAGTTTACTAAAGGGAAAGCGACTGAATCCAATAAAGAAGGGTGTAAAGTAGAAAGACACGTTCTCCCCAATGCTATTCACCACGTTTTTACAGGAGGCTGGCAGAACCCTAGATTCAGCCGACCGAAGAACTTCAGCAGGTCGAACTCTAAGCTAGCGCAAGCTTGGGTCACGCATGTGCATCACCAACGCCGTTACTTGCCTTGCTCGTTGCTTAGTCATCGTCTCAATTGTTCCCTACGTTGGCGCCCGGTAAAAACTGTAGCCATCCTGGTGACTTATGGTGTAGTCACTATAGCAGGCTCATAATACTTTTCGAACGACTAAGATGTACAATTTTTGACCATGATGACGTAAACTATCAAACGGTGTCAAAGGCTCAGTCTTAAGTTTGAGTGCTGAGTACGGGCGAGAATGCGGTAGGGCCCTTCGTATCGGCCACTAATTTTGACGAAAGACCAGGAGTACTCGGTGGAATCCAGAGCAAAACCAGGGCACGAATCGAGAAAGTAGAGAGACGTGGTGGGTGTCGTGCCCATAGTTCTGGTCGCCTTAGTCCTCGGTTGTCAGTGAACAGGCCAATTGTCTGCAGTATTCGGCGTACCTGGCAAACATTAGAAACTGCGGTGTACTCAGATGAGTGAGGCGTGTAGGGGAGGATATTATATAGCGTGCATGATGGTTCGCGCCTGTACAACAAAAAAAGGGGCCAAAACTCCGTGGTCGCATTCGTAGCAGTTTTAAACGCATAGGTTACGTGTGGAAGGAAAGTGTCCCAATTGGTCTAGTCTGAAGGGCTGTGTATTGTGAAACATATTACCGAAAGTCCTAAGGAATTGTTCTGTGAGGCCATTCGTCTGCGGGTCATATGCTGTCGTCATGCGATGGAGATGTTGCACTGAACGAGCAAGGCTTGAATGACATCAGAGAGCAAAATACGCCTTGCACTCAAAAGTTTGCGGGGAGCACCGTGGCGAAAAATTGAGTTGCGCAACATGTAAAACGCACTTTGTTTGCGATTTTTGTGGGTAGTGCTGCCGTCCGTGTAACGCGTGAGATGGTCCATGCCAACAATTATCCAACTATTTCCAAAGGCGGCGAGGCAAGTAGTCCGTGTATGTCGATACCGACGCGGTTAGTGGCATCACCGGGCAAGGCAGAGGCTCAATTGTAACAGCACGGCAATGAGATGAGCTTTACGTCGCATGCATGCAGTACAAGCACGTACTTGCAAACAAATGTGTACATGCCGCGCCACTAGTACAGCTGATGCAGACGGTTGTACGTTTTGAGAGCGTTGGCGTGAGCGTTTTGCGGGTCGTTCTGGACAGCCATACAGATTTCCTAACGCATGTGGTTGAGTATCGTTATCAACCACCTATGTGTTGCAACTTATTCATTGTGCTAGGTTCAATGTGGAACGTATTATAATATTTTTTTAACTTTCTGATAATTTTGCGTTCAGCGCCATGGCGACAAATGCAGGAGAGTTAGTGATGCACTGGTTGGGTTTAAAACAACTTTATCAATGAACAAAAGTTTCGGGATTCTTCTTTTTCTTTGATAGTTCTCATCCCATCATCATCAGAAACTAGCAGACACAGACAGCATCCCACGAGGTAGACCATGACGTTAATCGCTGGCTGGGATGTTGAACACAGCCAGAGTAATTCCGCTGCTGCAAAGCCGCTATCGAATTCTGGGGGGATGCAGAGTTTAACGGTATTTCTTTCAGTACATAAAGCAGTTTTCGGTGCTGCCCTACTTAAAATTCCTATACATAGGACCCGTATCAATACAATGTTATTGCGTAACAGGTGATACAGGGATGACGACCCTTATGGGAAGCACTTCTGACGCTCTCTCTGTTACGTCTGGCGTACCGCAGGGAAGTGTGCTAGGCCCTTTACTTTTCCTTATTTTTTGTAATGACATTGTTAACGTTATAAACAGTCCGGTCCTAATACGTCTTTTTGCAGATGACTATACTTTTTAATAAAATTAATAGCATCGAGGACCAACTTGCGTTAAACTCGGCGTTAGAAAACGTTGATTCTTGGAGTAAAACTACAAACATGCAATTAAACCATGACAAAACAGTTTACTTCCAAATGACTACAAAGAAACACCCCTTGATTCTCTTATTGTACTTGTGGACCAACCGCTAAGCAAGTAGATGACCACAAATATCTTGGCGTCAACATTAACCAGTACCTTAAGTTGGAACTCTCACATAAGGTAACATATGCGCTGCCGCTTTCCGTAAACATTGTTTATTACGACACAAACTCAAAAACCGCTCCCTCTAAGGTTAAATACTTAGCATATACTTCTATAATTAGACCTAAACTTGAATATGCCTGCGTTTATTTGGGATCCTCGCACTAAAACCAATATCGAATGCCTCGAAAGAATTCAAAGAAGGGCCGTCCGCTTTATTTATGGTATGTGCGGTCCAACAGACTCCGTTTCTGCCCAGATGGAAAGACATGGTATCCCAACATTATAATCACGACGTAAATCATTTAGGCTAAAATTACTGTACCAAATTGTTAACCGGAAGCTCTTATTTGATCACAGCACCTACATTAGTCGCCTGGAAACACGGCGCGGTCGTCATTCACACTCCCTTGCCTTAACTCCGTATTTCTCCAAAACTAATCTCTTCAAATTACGTTTTTCCCGCGCACAATCTGTGAGTGGAACAATTTACCGTTTGCCGCCCTGCTGTCGACAGATTCTATTGACGCACATGTTTTCCTGAGGCTGTAAAAATGTTTTGCAGTTTTTTTTCTCTTACTTTCAGTGCCATGTTGTTTCCCTTCGTTTTCCCTTTGCGATTCACGCAATCCCACTTAAATCATCGCTGTTTCAATAAGTTTGGTTGCATTGTTGTTGTATGTGTGTGATGATTGAATTATTGTATGCTGTGTGATGTTTGGAATAATTGCCTTACTGCCTGTACCATTCGTGCTTGGGCTCCATGCCTGCAGTTTCTTGTAAATAAATAAATAAATAAGAGGTATCAAGATTACGGCTTGTATAGGCGATATAGGGCTTATCCGCCTTATAGGACGTATGGGGTATATGGGCCAAACGGGAGTTTATAAGGTTTGTGGTTAATATAGATTATACGGGTCTGACAATTTCTCTAGATTCGGCTAAAAATCATGATGTAGTGCGAGAAAAAGAGAGAACGGTCACACAGAATCACACACATTATAACTTTAAAACAAACATAAACTAGCCAAGGACAAGTCCTTCTGCAGAACATCCCTGGTTCCTATGGCCAAGTAGCAAGGGTGGTAAGTAACGTTTGCCTGAGCATAGTAATAAGGCGATACCAGTTTATAAGTGTAAAAAACAAGAATATGCCAAATGGGCAATTTAATGGCGCTTTTAAAATTCAATAGGCTGAACGGGAGAAACAAAGTATTGTACGTAGTGTTGTACGGAGAGGGAGAAAAACTTTGCGCATTACGCGGAGCATTTTAAATGGTCGGGCCCTTATTCTAGGGCTCTGCTGGCCCTATCTATCATCTCTACCCGTTTGGACGAGCCAGCGCTCATCAGCAATGGCCGAGCTAGACAGCAGTGCCTCACATTGTTTCTGTGTCTTCATGTTGTGGTGTTCTTGATTGTGATGCGTACACTCCCATGTGACGTGAAATAGAGTTGGTGTGGCCCCAAACCACGGACATATATCTCTGTATGCTGTGGGGGTAGAATACATGTAGCCTGTGTAAGTTCGTATATGTGTTTGTTGGGATTCTACGTAATGCTACCGATTCCGTTGCTGTGAGGTTCTTATGCGGTGCTCGATAAAGTTTCCTATTGTCCCTGTAATACTGAATAATTGTACCAAATTAGTGTCCATAGGCGTTGGACCCTCCATTGCAGTGTGCAAGGAAGCTCGGTGATTCGTGAAGCCTCGAGCCCCCTCATCCGCAAACTGGTTCCCGGTGACACCCTCGTGCCCTGGCGCCCAGATAATGGTTTTGGTCATTCGGTTGGAAAGTCTTTATGAGCTGTGTTTAGAATTTGGAAGGCCTTCGTACATGTTCCACATTATTCGTAATTACTTCATGCAGCTTTCGAATCCGTGATTATGGTAAGTGGGGCTTTTCACTCCTTGCCCTCCTTGATTGCCAGCGCGATAGAGCTTTTTTGATAGAGGCTTGGGCTATGGAGGACAACTTGTAGCGTTTCCTTTTCGGTCTGTGACCAGGGCCACCATGTTCTTTGCATTTGCCTAATATGGTGCAGCGCCTGTAAATCTCGCCGTATTCAAATATGAAGTGGATCATAAACAACAGGTTGACCAGCGTGTGAGGCAAAGACCGGAAAAGAGAACGACGAAGACAGTGTTTGCGTTGGATTGTGTTCGAATGAGTGACTCTTGTACGTTACATTTGGTGGCAGCGGTGACAACGTTAACCAATGTTTACAAGGAGTAAGGCTGCCGCGATGACAGCAACAGTCGGCACTTCACAGATGCACCCTACGGAAGACGACACGTCGTCGATGGCCCTGAAACCTTTTGCCCCGGCTACGCAGAAAAACTTGGCACAGGCCATGGCAGCCCCAGTTTTATCACACTTCCCGCCACTGCGCCCCATCAGCCTCCTTTATCAGAGTTTGATGTCGAGGATACGCCAAATCACCTTCAACAGTCAAGCGCTGGTGCCAATCTAACTCCTCTCCTTTGTTTGCCTAGAGATTGCAGTAAATAACATTAACTGATTCCCTTCCACTTGCTAAACAAGGAACCTAGTCACTGCATAGATCTAGACTATATCTTTGTTAAATAAAGGGGTGCTGCAAATGGCTGCACTACTTATCCCACGTGACGTCCTCTTAGCAAGTGATGGCATCACATAACGTCATCTTTGATATAATGACATTTGAGATCGCAAGAAGTGGGGAGGTAAATATGACATCGCCAACTGATATTGACCGGTAGTAAAACGTGAGCCCACTCAGGAGGCTGTGCAGCACGATGCATACAAATTAAAGAAGACATCGAAATCATGTGGTTTCTAGCAGTCGACGGTAGAATATTGCATAGAGCCAGCGATCGACAGTATGTGCACTGCTAGGGATAAGATGTACTGCAAGGAGATGTAGCTGACGGGGCTAGTTTTTCTACATACTGACAACAGGCGTGAAAAAAACATGGTGATGAAAAGTTGACACAATGTACAAGAGCTAGACTATAAATTTAAAACACTAGGCGATACGCAGTATTTGTAAAATTAATTTAGCGTGGACGGAAGCTGTTTTTGGCATCAAAAATGTCTTTCAAACAGAAGTAAAGTCTAAGCACAAAGTTGCCCTGTTTAAAAGACAAAATGTACCCTTGAAGTTCAGAAAGCTCACCAGTGAGGAACAAGCCACCTTGAGCCCACAGTTTGTAAAAGCAGCCAAAGGTAGCAATATTGATTTGAATAGAAGCGATACGTTCCCTTATGAAGTGTGTTTGTTTTCGTGGCGACATAAATTTCAGTACGAAGGCTTTCAAACCATATCTGTGAGGGTTCAATAAAAGTTCATGTAGATTTTAAATATCCCCGTTGCAAGACAAAATGTCTTTTGCGATGTTGCAGTGATTAAACTTTTCAGTAATATTGCCAGAAGTTTTTTAAGAACATGAGAGAGAGAGAGAGCAAAACATTTATTGAAATAATACTCTTTAGGCACTAATGAAACGGAGTTTGGTGTATTACACTCAGACCACGATTTCTCTAACATTTTGCATATTGTGATGCTTACATATCGTAATATTTTATTTCAGTGTACCGAAGTGCGAACAGAAAATATGAATTATACGCACCCAAGCTTACTCGTGAGAAGTGGAACAAGCAGTTATTCAGAAATGCGATTTCTCACGTTTAGTTTGGGGTGGTTTTCGTACAGATTGGTTTTTGTACAGATTGGTTTTCGTACAGATTGGTTTTCGTACAGGTGGTTTTCGTACAGAGTCCGACGTACTGTTTGCGTCATGCTGCAGTTAGAGTAGTGTTCAGCAAGAAACTCAGGTGATGGGTCCGCAACGTGAGAAACGTGATAGAATATTGCATATTCTAACACCAATACTATCAAAGTCGTTTGCAGATAGCCAAAGTTTTGCTGAAATCTAAGACAATGACAAGCACACAAGTAACCTAAACGTCCTTTCTGCCATCCCGGGACTGAAAAGGTCACCATATCGGTAAAAAGTAGAAACACCTGGCAACGTTCACTTTGAAGGAGTCACCTTGAAACGCATGTACATGTGTTTACGGTCTCTAGCTTCCATGTAGGCTGTTTTTTGACAGCTATAAATTTTCATGTACCAATAATACACTCAGAAATGCTGCAACAAGTAACACAAGCGCTTGCTGCTGTGCAAAAGAAAAAACTTCTTCACCTGATGGAAAGCTGCGCACACAGCTGCAGATAACGCCATCAACATACCGACGTATAGAGCAATCATTCTACATGAAATATTGCTCATACGTAGTCGTGGAAGACGGTTGTGCCTTACACCGCTTTCATGCAATGCATGGGTGCTGCTGGTTTAACGTTGAACTACGAAGAATGATGTCATCTCATTCCCTCTTAATTCGAAGTTCACTCGCTTGTCACACTATTATTAAAAAGTAGCTTTGCATAAAAGAAAAGAACAAATGGCCTCCTAACACGCAATTTTGCCAGGATCGATGTGCTCTCAAGCCAGTCTTGACCGAGCGTTCGCTGCCTGTTTCAGAGCAGGATGTACCTGCAGCTGGCTTAAATGTCCTCCTTCACCACTAGTCTACTTCTCGCTGCTGCAGTGGTGGCATGGTTTCAGGTGCACTAAGAGTGTCGAGTTCTATGGGTCGACAAAGAAACGTGCTCAGCTATCCGTTATATATTTAGTGGGATCTCTCCTACCCCGTTCGTCAGTGTCCATTTTCTGGCAAGTTGATTGAACGATCATCCAACTATAACGTCCGTGCTTTGGGAGATGTATTCACGTAAGAGATTATAATTGAAGCGCATGAATTGCATATAAAGCAAACCGCTTTCGTCGCTCGTTTAGATGAAAACCGGAGGCGTCAGACATACAAGAAAGGATATTTTATAATTTCAAAAAACTGTACTGAAATGCTTCCAGTTGAAAGCGCGTTTTTTCTGTTTCTTTACGGAATTATTCAGGCATCAGTACAGCTCAGTCACTTGACAATGCAAGCACGCCAGGATCATGCAGCTTCTTCATTGGTCATAGCAGTTTTTCCTTTCCCAGGCTACAAATCACCGGTACAAAATTTAAGTACAGGAGACTTCTTCATCCCACAAACAACATGGAATAGCAGGTAGAGTTTCGAGCTTTGAGGATTTTGAGCTGTACGTTACGCAAAGCGGCGCTGATTTTCTAATTCCCGGCGTAGTTTTCGCACACACTCATGACTTGTGACAGTTGAGAGGAATCATGCGGCTTTTCGCATGGTTTCAGAAGTACCACTAATATATTGACTGGATTTTTGACGTCCGCGATCACAAAGAGATTTTGCGGGCATTCAATGGTCACCTATGTCACGTGACAACGGTAAGTCCTACCAAAATCAACGTGCCTCTGGATGGCTACCGGCAATGGGCAACGTGACGAGTACTCACAGTGACGAAGCAACAACAGTTGGCATATTTCGTACCAGCCGCTGGAACATACACCAGAAACGAACTGGTAGCGTAGGCTATCGACGATTAGATAAACCAATCTTGCTTTTGATTCGTAGGTATAGTGAATTTGTTGTCGAAGGCTTATCGTACCCTCGACAACACGTTACAAAAGGTATGCGACAATGGCAACACAGACTCGCTACACTTAAACATGCGCGTAAATTTTGTGCTTGGAGGAGTCAGGCGAAAAATCCGGGTTCATACTACAGCTATGTCACTATGCCACGGGATTTACTATGTTTCCTAACCCGCAATCAGGGGCTCATCGCCCCATTGTTTGCATCGACTTGGATGTATTTCTTTGTGCTCATTCTGATATTATCTCCACTGGCTATAGTGACCACTTCATACTGAGAATTCTAAGTGAGCAAT
This sequence comes from Rhipicephalus annulatus, assembly GCA_013436015.1. NCBI lineage: Eukaryota > Metazoa > Arthropoda > Arachnida > Ixodida > Ixodidae > Rhipicephalus > Rhipicephalus annulatus. Next base: position 16,386 of record WOVY01007900.1, on the reverse strand, counting down.
TTCAAAGACATCCTCTTTATCAATCAGGTCTGATCTGTTCTTCTTGAGCACATATTTATGGTGGTGCCCGCCTTCCCAGTTGACATCCATACCAGCATCCGTAAGAGTAGCTTCAGTCGCCTGGATTTTCGGCACGTTATTTCTTCTCCAGTTCACTCAGACTCACATAACCGCTTCTCAGATTGTTTCAAGTCGCTCACCTCAGATTAAGAGCGTAGCGGCACTGGCTACACGAATCAAAGATGACAGCATTACGCCACGTTTGCAGTTCACGATATTACGAATCACGGAAAACATTGGCGATAGCGGACAGTACACTCAATCGATTAGGAAGTGTACCTAGGTTGCAGAAACGCCTGCCTGAGCTAAGGCACCGGAGATGATTGTTTTTCTAGAGCCTTGAATGGCAGATATGTCGTCTTTAGCAAGTGTCGTTCTTTCATTGGTAGTAACATAATGGTTTCTGGATTTTGTTCGGTGACGAAAGTATTTTCAACTTCTCTCAATAACTGCCTACACACCCGTGACATACTCACCGGTAAGCAAGCATATTTTTCTTGAACCATCATACAACTTGTTCCAAGAACATTTTTTGTTTGATCGGCTGCTATGCTCTTTCTCTACGAATAGCTGACATGTTGCGCGGGCGGGATGTCTCTCAACCGGCCACGCTCTGTCAGATAGCCCAATAATCTTACTCTTGAGGTACGGCTAACGCTTTGAAGTCGCAATGCGATTTCGCTATGAACGTATAAATGGAAACGTACTACAATACTTGCCAGATGTTTTCAAGTCCTTTATAAAAGATGTAGTTGGTTGGTGACTACCGAGCTTAAATATTACATTCCTGCTCAAAACACTGTAAAAACAAGAACAAACCATGGCTGCATAAGCATCAAGTGAATCAGAAGTTGTGGCCTGAGCTACCATAAATACATAATGTTTATATCACTCCGGTATGCCTAGATGTATGCCTTCTGAAGATGTCTATGCTAATGTGAGCTTTGCTTGTGAGTTGTCAATAATGTACTCGTATAGCACATTGTGCGTTGCTAAAGAAGTTTAATATCTATTGCCTGCTTTAAAACTTTCGGCCTATGTCCTAATATGCTATGAATATGTCCCTCGATCAGCTTCATCTCTGCAAATAGTAATAAAATGAAAGGTTATCAAAGTAATTGAATTTTCGCATAGCTTCTAGAAATTATATGGGAAAAGTGGGAACTGTGAGTAATGCAGAACTCATTACGTCGACGAAAATTAATTAAGCCTGTGTTTCAGTAACAATCTGCTTCCTTCAGAATTTCGTTTTACTGATAGTTTCATTTAGAGAATAAATGGCAAAAAGAAGATCTCACATTACGTGAGTGGATTTGGCAACATTTCTGATAGAGGCTAAGGAGAAGTTCATTATTGGGAAACCTGTGCAGAATAAATGTTTGTGGTCTGTTAAAACAACAGTACAGGCGAAATAGCTCGCTTTCAATGACGGAAACGATATTCTGAGCCGCCGAGGACATAGCGAGAAGATTGTGCGATGCCCCTTTGGACTATACGGAGTACTTGCACGTCCGGGTGCTTTAGACTAGGAGCTAATTACGAGCTTTCAACGACGCCATGTACGACTTGAAGTCGTTCATGTCATGCACTTCAAGCCGTTTCGTAAAAGTGGGGTACCGTACTTTTTGCTTTATTATTGTACTTTTACAGTGTATTCACTTGTATTGTCTTTGAAAGTGTCGGAAATCTGCATTTTTAGAAGGAGCCTATGACAAACGGGCTCATTCTTTTTTTATAATTAGTATTACCACCATCAACATGTGCAACTGCTACTTCCGCAAACTGCGGCTGAATCTCTACCAACATTGTAAATATTTTTTTATTTTGTGTAAGGCGAGATCATGAACACATGAACAAAAGACTTTGTTCTGGAAGAAACACCGCCACCAGCGATAAGGTTCAAATGTTCGACGTTGCATGTACCAAGGTGGACGTGCCTTACAGCAGATAATGTTATCGACGGTAGACACTTTGTTCACCGGGTACAATGTTTCTTCTTAATTTTCCGTTTTTTGGGCACATCTTTGCTGAAATAGATTGCTTACTACTAAACTCACCATCAGAGGCCTTTTTCGACGTCATATCCACGTGAAAACATTAATCCCATTCAGGCTGAAGTTTCGCTCTCAAGTGCTTTTTGAGACAGTTATAATAAAAACGGCGTTATTATTGCATTGTCACCATCAGCAGCCTGACTACGCCTCCTGCATTACAAAGGCCTCTCCAATTTTCGCTAGTCAACTCGGTTATGTGTTTCTAGCTGCCACTTTATACCTGCAAGCTTTCTCATCTCGCCTGCCCACTTGACTTCCTTACTTCAGTGACTCACTTGACTTCTCTTGAAATCCACTCTGTGATACTTGATAACCAGCGGTTATCTTACCTTCGCATTACGGGCCCTGCCCTTGACCACTTCTTTTTTTAACTTTGATCTCTTAACAGTCATTTGTTTCCGATACACTCTGCTCTCTTCTTGTATCTTTGGTTATACACCTATCATTTTCCTTTCCATTGCTTCGGCATCAACTTCAATATATGTTGAACCTTGTTTGTAATGCTCCAAGTTTCTGCTCCGTAAGTAAGCACTGCATGGAGAAGTGGAGCTGTTATATACCTTACTCTTAAGGGATAGTTGTAGTTTACCGTTCATGATTACAGAATGCTTGTCCAATGGGCTTCATTCCATCTTACTCTTCCAGTTACTTCAATCTCGTGGTTCGACCCCGCTGTTACTACCTGTCTCTAAGAAGATGTACTGTTTTACGACTTGAGGTGCACTACTACCTATCTCGAAGCGATATTCTCTTCGGAAGTTTATGTACTGTACTTTCGTTTTCTGAAGAATAAAATTAAGAGCAACCTTCTGGCTTGGTTGTAAATTCAGTAGTCATAAGTGGCGAATCGTCCCCTGTTTTACTGTTTCATCGTGAAGGGCCGGTTACTAACGTTTTCGACCTTACATTCTATCCCTAACTCTCTCTCTCCTCTAGGCGTCTGAAGACTTCCTGTAAACACGCGGTAAATTGCTAACCTCTTGTCTTACACCCTTTTACTGGCGAAGATTAACGTCCCAAAACACACAAGTCCCGCCACGGTGGTCTAGTGGCTAAGGTACTCGGCTGCTGACCCACAGGTCGCGGGATCGAATCCCGGCTGTGGTGGCTGCATTTCCGATGGAGGCGGAAATGTTGTAGGCCCACGTACTCAGATTTGGGTGCACGTTAAAGAACCCCAGGTGGTCAAAATTTTCGGAGCCCTCCACTACAGCATCTCTCATAATCAAATAGTGGTTTTGGAACGTTAAACCACAAAAATCAATCAGTCCAAAAACACCAAACAAATATGAGAGACGCTGAAGTGGAGGGCTGTGGAAATTTTGAAAACCTTGGGTTTTTAACGTGCATGGAAATCTGAGCACATGGGCCTACAACATTTCCGCCTTCATCGGAAACGCCGCCGCCACAGCCGGGATTTGATCCCACCACCTGCAGGTCAGCAGCCGAGTACCTTAGCCACTAGACCACCGTGGCGGGGCCAGTTCTGTTTTGTCTGTTGTATTTGAGGCTTTCCAGCTTAGAAGGTTTTTTAATGGGATTATTCGTCTCCTGGGACAGCTTGGTCGTGTCCTGTCTAACGACCATGCCACAAACTTTCACTGCACACTGAGTAATACTCGCTATAATATATTTCATTTCGTCCTTGCGTCGATTGTTGGGTTTGAACTTCCCATACACACAATATTGTTACGGTGCATCATCGACAGGAGCAAGCGTGGCACTTAGCGAAGATGAAGAAGACGCCTGTGCGTTAGGCGCTTGCACGAGGGGCAACTCAGACATCTTGTTCTGCTGCCGATTCTCGGTGGACGCTGTCCTGTAAGCCAAGACCTTGCCCCGTCACATTTGGTGGAGGTGCTGGGTAACCGCCTCGCAACGGAACTTCGCAGCGGCCGACGTTGAAGGGTCATTCCACAACGATGACGGAGAGTACGGCGTCTGCATCTGCTCCTGGTGTTCCTGCGGCCGGAGATGATGCGGTTAACTACATCTTCTTCTGCGACCACAACCTTTGTGCTCGAACCCCCGCGGGATCCTGGCACTTTCAGCGGTTCCAGCGATCCAGCTGAAGTTGACGTTGAAGATTGGCTGGCAGAGTACGAACGTGTGAGTACTCGATACCGATGGGGCCCGACTCTTATGCAGGCAAACCTGTTATTCTATCTTAGGGGAACCGCCAAATCGTGGTATGAGAACCATGAAACAGAACTTGTGAGTTGGGCAGTGTGCAGGGAGAAAATGCTAGACCTGTTCGGAAAGCCGATTGGAAGAAAAATGGCCGCGAACAAAATGCTCGCGTCTCGGGCGCAGACCTCGACCGAGTCTTATGTCTCCTATATAGAAGATGTGTTGTCGTTGTGTCGCAAAGCCAATGCCGATATGCCGGAGGCTGACAAGGTCGGGCATATTCTTAAGGGGATTGCGGATGACGCATTCAACCTCCTCATCTGCAACATTTTTTCTACAGTGGACGCCATTATAAAAGAATGTCGGCGCTTTGAGCAAGCGAAGAGCCGGCAGATTAACAGCGTGTTCACCCGCCTTCCGAATACGGCTGCAACATTATCTTGCGAAGACCGTGCAAGAACACAGCCACCACCTCTAGATTCATCGGATCAGGTGACCCGAATTGTACGGCGCGAACTTGAAGCCATTGCCTCTGCTCCGGCTCACACCGCTGCAAGTGACACCACCCCACTCACTGCTAACATGGTTCAAGCTATCGTCCGCCAAGAACTCGCCAGCATAGGTATTCCCTCGGTGTGCGCTTTGCCCAGCCCGCAGCGAGCTCCATGGCGTCCACCCTCGTCGTATCGCGAGCAGCAGTTGACGGCCCGATCTCGCGACCCTGCTGCGTTGAGAACCATCGACAATCGACCGATTTGTTTTCATTGCCACCGTATCGGTCATGTCGTCCGTTACTTGCAATTACCGCTGGTCCTCGCCACCTCGGACTTCATCTCAACCTCACTACCGACAGGACAGCACCCGCTTCGCGTCTGCCGCGCAGCCTTCTCCGCAAAACAACTACAGAAGGTTCAACAGCCCATCTCCGTCACCGCATGGTCATCAGTCGCGTTCGCCTCCAGGATGTCGCCAGTCGTCTCGCTCACCGCAGACTCGCAGGCCGTCATCTCATACAACCCCGCTCCTGCCTACCCGGAAAACTAAACGGTGTAGCGCCCGGAGGTGACGCTGCATCTTCGACTCCCTCCAAAAATCCTCTCTTAACGCTTCCGACGAGACAAAATTTGTTAGACGTTGCCGTTGACGGTGTGCCTATTTCTGCCCCTTATAGATACTGGAGCGCACATTTCTGTAATGAGCGCGAACCTTCGCCGACGCCTACATAAAGTGCTCACGCCTGCCGCTTCCTACAAACTTCGTGTCGCTGATGGGAGGACCCCTGATGTTCAAGGGATGTGCACGGCCCGTGTGTCCATTGCCGGTCATCCTACATTAGTTCAGTTTGCCGTCATTGAAATGTGTCCTCATGACCCAATACTTGGTTTGGACTTCCTGTCACGTCATTCTGCGCTCATTGATTGTGCCACTGGTGCTCTTCAGCTTGAACTGCCGCAGTTTGCCAATTTTCCAGCAGACTATTCTCCCCGTTTACGCTCTCGTCAACACGTTCGCTTGCCTCCGCAAGCTGCTACATATGTCACTTTGTCGTGCTCACGTCATGTGCCCGATGGTGACTACCTCGTCACTCCTGTAGTCGACGTACTGATGGCCCGAGACATCGCCCTTGCTCACACTGTTGTCGCCGTCGCTAATAATACAGTGGTTATACCACTACTTAACGTGAGTCTCTTGACTCAAGTTATTCCGCAAGACATGTCTTTGGCCACCCTATCTCCACTTGACAGCTGCAACGTTACTGGTTTGGACACCGATACTACATCCCCCTGTCTTGGCCGCAATTACACTCTGCCTGCAGATGACATTAACAAGATGATTGCTCCCGACCTCACTGCAGTGCAAGCTGCCAGCCTCCGTAGTCTGCTAACATCATATAGAGACGTTTTCGACTTTGACCACCGCCCTCTCAGCCAAACAACTGCAGTGACTCACCCGGATCAACATTGGTAATGCCAGCCCTATATGGCGGCGTCCATATCGCGTATCTCACAAGGAACGCCAAGTTATTCAAAATGAAGTGGATAAAATGATTACTAAAGACGTAATAGAACCCTCATCCAGCCCCTGGGCCCCCCAGTCGTGCTCGTTGAGAAGAAAGATGGCAGCTGGCGCTTTTGAGTGGACTATCGCCATTTAAACAAAGTGACCCACAAAGATGTCTACCCTTTGCCTCGGATTGATGACGCCCTTGATTGCCTCCATGGTGCCCAATACTTTTCGTCTATCGACCTTCGATCCGGCTATTGGCAAATTTCTGTCGACCCCCATGGATCGTAAAAAAAACCGCTTTCGTTACGCCCGACGGCCTCTACCAGTTCAAAGTCATGCCGTTTGGACTGTGTAATGCGCCGGCAACTTTCGAGCGCATGATGGACTCCCTTCTCCAAGGATATAAGTGGTCCATCTGCTTATGTTATTTAGACGATGTCATAGTCTTTTCACCCACCCTTGACAGCCATATAACACGTCTGTCAGCCGTTCTGGATGTTTTTCGAAGAGCTGCTCTCCAGCTCAATTCTGCAAAATGCCATTTCGGACGTCGCCAAATCACCATACTCGGCCACCTTGTCAGTGCCGATGGTGTTCAACCAGATACCGAAAAGGTGCGAGCAGTACAACAATTACTGAACCACGCTCAACCAAGGACGTCCGAAGTTTTGTAGGGCTATGTTCCTATTTTCGTCGATTTGTCCGCAACTTCGCCGACATCGCTCGACCGCTTAGTGATCTCTTAAAGAAGGACGTTCCCTTCGCATGGGGTACAGAGCAAGCGGACGCCTTTTCGGCTCTTATCCATCTGCTGACTACGCCACTAATACTGGCCCATTTCGACCCAGCATCACCTACAGAGCTTCGGACCGATGCCAGTGGCCATGGAATTGGAGCGGGTCCTTGGCCAACGACAGCACGGGAAGGACCGCGTGATTGCTTACGCCAGTCGTCTTCTTTCACCTGCCGAACGGAAGTTCTCCATCACTGAGCGTGAATGCCTAGCTTTAGTGTGGGCCGTGGCGAAATTCAGGCCTTACCTGTATGGCCGAACTTTTTCCGTTGTTACGGACCATCACGCTCTTTGCTGGCTGTCATCGCTAAAGGACCTATCTGGGACGTCTTGGTCGCTGGGCGCTCCGTCTGCAAGAATACTCATTCGTGGTCCACTACAAGTCGGGACGCCTCCACACAGACGCAGACTGTTTGTCACGTTATCCAGTTGAAACGCCCGACTTGACAGACCTTGATTCAGACCCCTGCGCTCTCTCCATCCACGCTTTGGGTGATATCTCCACCGAACAACGACGTGACCCGTCGTTACTCTCCATTATCGAGCGTCGAACCTCTGCTCCAACAGACCCTTCCGTTCGCCTGTTCGAACTGCACGACAACATTCTGTACCGTCGCAGCTTCAACGCTGATGGCCCGGAATCGCTACTCGTGCTTCCCCATCACCTGCGTACCAGCGTTCTCGAACAACTACATGACGTACCTACAGCCGGTCACCTAGGCGTCTCTCGTACCTACGATCGTGTACGACGTCGCTTTTTCTGGCCCGGACTGTATCGTTCTGTGGTTCGCTACGTCACTGCTTGCGACCAATGCCAACGCCGCAAGCGCCCCTCTGTGCTACCATCTGGCCGCCTACAACCCATTTACATACCAACGGAACCATTCTTCCGTGTTGGCGTTGACCTGTTGGGCCCGTTTCCCTACGTCCACCTCCGGAAATAAATGGGTTGCAGTCGCCACAGACTACGCCACACGCTTTGCCATCACTAAAGCACTGCCGACAAGCTGTTCCACTGACGTCGCTGACTTTCTCTTGTATGAAGTCCTTCTTCATCACGGCGCTCCGCGGCAGCTGCTTACTGATCGAGGAAGGTACTTTCTTTCACGTGTTGTGGATGACATTCTCTCCGCGCCTGCTCCACTGAGCACAAGCTTACCACCGCTTATCATCCACAGACAAATGGATTGACCGAGCGTCTGAACCGAACGCTGACGCAGATGCTGTCAATGTACGTTTCGCCAGATCACCGTGACTGGGACAAAGCACTCCCCTTTGTTACGTTCGCGTACAATTCTTCACGGCACGACACAGGTAGTTATTCGCCATTTTATTTGCTATTTGGCCGACATCCAGCATTACCATTTGACACGCTCTTTCCTTCGGCTGCCCCCTTGTCTACTGAGTACGCCAGCGATGTCGTTTCTCGAGCCCATGCAGCACGTCAGCTTGCCTGTGTTCGGCTGCACTTGTCGCAAGCGCAGCAAAAAGACCGCTATGACAGTCGCCACCAAAGCGTGCACTTCTCGCCGGGGTCTCTGGTACTTCTCTGGACACCAAACCGCCAAGTCGGCTTATCAGAGAAGCTACTATCACACTACCATGGCCCCTACAAAGTGTTACGACAACTTAGTGACGTGAGCTACGAGATCGCACCCCTAAACAATGCCTTTTCGACCACCTCACTCTAGACAGACGTTGTACACGTTTCCAGACTGAAACCGTATCACCCTCCTCGTTCGTCGCTGCCGTACTAAGCGCCGTGACGGCGCTTCCGCCGCAAGGGAGTGATGTTACGGTGCATCCTCGACAGGAGCAAGCGTGGCACTTAGCGAAGATGAAGAAGACGCCTGTGCGTTAGGCGCTTGCACGACGGGCAACTCAGACATCTTGTTCTGCTGTCGATTCTCGGTGGACGCTGTCCTGTAAGCCAAGACCTTGCCCCGTCACAATATGACTACGAGAAAAGTTGTTGTGGAGGGCCCTGTATGGTTCTACCACGTTGGGTTCTTTAACACGCGACTAAAGCTAAGTATACAGACCACGAGCATTTTCACTTTTATAGAAAATACGGCTGTAATCTACTGGAATGGACGCCCCATCTGTGGATCAGTGTTCGAGCACCGTAACCATTATAACAACGCCCTGGGTCAGTTTGAGGCAGTTATTCGTATTCTCTATCTACAATGCTTGCTACGAAATACGCGGGGTTAAAGGTTTTTCGCTTGTGAGAACAACTCCCACAACACGAAGAAACGCCGGGCCACGTTTACGAAGGCATATTCTCAAGTCAGCTCGTTCAAGCAGAAGTTCACATTCGTACTCATTCCGTCACAGCCCATTGTGACACATTCACGAGCCTCGCCACGTTTATCTTGTGACTAAGGTACTCGGCTGCTGACCCGCAGGTTACGGGATTGAATCATGGCGGTGGCGTCTGCATTTTAGATGGAGGAAAATTGCTGTATACCCAAGTGTTAAAATTTGAGCGCACTTTAAAGAACCTCAGTTGGTTGAAATTTTGGGAGCCCTCCTATACGGCGTCTCTCATAATCATATGGTGATTTTGGTACGTTAAACCCCACAAATCAATCAATCAATCAATCACGTTCGCGAACATCGCTTGAAGGTGTGCGACATTTAGGACGTCAAGGTTAAGAATAACGGGTTTTAATATTGCGTGTTTCTGGACGTTTATTCTGTATGAGAATAAAGGCTCACTGGGGAAAATTCGCAAAAAGACATTGCCTACTTGTAGAGACATTGCCTATTCGCAACTAGTGTCAGGAAGCCTAAACATTTTGGAGAAACTTTAATTATCTTCTGACAACATGAATCATTTCTGGAGTGAACGCTGCAGATCTGAATGGGCTTTCCAAGGTCCCAGCGCAGTACGTTTGTTGCAATTAGAAGCGCCGCACATGTACAATATTTCCAGCGTGCGAAGGTTCCCCCCGTCGCGCGCATTGTGTTAGGCAAGGGAGGCGTGTCCTCTTCTATGTGGTAACTTTGTTGAACTTGCTCTTGCTGTAAACATGATTCACGAATTAAGCCTCGGCACATTTTTTATTCCACCATAAACTGACGCTGGTACCCAACGTAAGTGTTGTTGCACAGCACATTACAAATCAAAGGATCGTGATGCTTTATCGTCACCATCCATATTTTGAAAATATTTAGGGATAATAAACAAAGGAGCATTGGTGATTGCCACGGCAACTGCCAATGACATCTACGTGGCCGTTCGCGAAAAGTAGTGGAGAAGGTTCGTGTCAACAAAATGTATGCCAGCCCTGTACTATGTCGGGAATGGATGACGCCTTTTTTTAAGATGACATGAGGTAATAAAAACTATTAAGCTTGACCATTCCAGTTTCCTAGTAGTGCTTCTTCAAACTTATCAATCTTTCAGAATCATTCTCGAAATAAAACTTGACATGTTTGAATAGACGAAGGGCCTAAGGCAAGCTCGTCAAGGTATTCTTCATAACAACGTATACTTGCCAAAGGCGCCTTGTCATCATTCGCGTGTGAGGGCAAATGAGTTTAGTATTGACGCCATCTTCGGTGGTGATGCGTCCCGCTGCCAGTTACCACTCTCTAAAAAGGAAAATAATACAAAGCACATCAGTGTAGGCTCTGCTTCATTTCAATGTTCTGATGCCGTAAGAAATTTCTTCTCTAAAGTAAAGTGACCTGTACACTGACGAGGGTGGGGCAAAGAAAAAAGAGACGAATGAAGGAGTGGCACAACCTACTAGAACTGCTATAGACACGAAAACAGGAAACAGTGGAAATGAACCTTCCAAAACCAGCAGATGGTGGCCACTTCCAGTTACGGCAAAGATTTCAGAAAGTAACGGCGTCCACGTGCTTCCGAACAATTTCCTACGAATGGGAATTAAAATCAAAACACTGACAAAAGTGCGAGAGGTTGGCGACGTATAATTAAAGCTGTGGACGGTAAGTAATATTGCAACGCTTGTTTGAAGACACATGTTCAGCGAAGGAAGTCAGCAGCAGACAAATGTGTTTAGTGTCACCATAGGTGCACTGTTCAAAGGGATCGCTTCGGAAATTGGTCGGCTTATAAGCTAAGAAAAAGGAAAATTGCGGAAAAAAAACACGGCTGATCCTTGATATAGGAATCGGTATAACGCGAAAGTGAAACGTCTCTTTACAGAGGTAGTTCAGCATTAATTGTGCATTGTTTCAGCGACAGCAACAATCGCAATGTTCCATTTAGAACGGCAAGCAGCTCGAATCTTCAAACGCATACCTCAAGCAGAATGCTGGCACAAAATGAGCATACACAGGACGAGCGTGCACTAACAACTGCCACAATTGTTCCTGTGCCATGTGTCAGCACCACACTCCTTTCGTAAACGCGGCCGTGGCACCTTGCGAAGTAACCTTCGTTCTGTTCCAAATTACAAGTAAGATGTAAAGCAAAACTATCGATCGGCGAAGAAACCTGACCGAATGCCCTTCATGGATTCTACTTCTTTTTCTTCACTGGCAGGGCTAACCTGCAAGCGTTCGTTACTACAACTTTTTGTGCATACTGCTGGTCCTCAGTAAAGCTGTGCAACTTGAGCTTGAACCTTTTTTTACTGGTCCTAAAAGCTTTCGATCTTGGGGTTTAACTCTGCATCTTGGGTTGTGTCATCTTAACCTGTGTCGGCGTCTATGCCCATGCAGTACCTGAGCGGGCATGAGTGGCTCATGCCCGCTCTAGAGCGGGTATGTTCCACAGGGGATGCGAGATGGGAGATGGCGGTACTTGGAATGTTGGGCAAAAAATAAGAAGTACATTACAAGACACTTATCAGCTTCAATTGAAATTGTAAGTCAATGTTTCGAAGTGATAATCGTGAAGACTACATAGAAACAAAGACGGAGGGACAGACAGAATTGCAGACGGACGGATGGATGGACGGACGTGCGGACGTACGGACGGATGGACGCACGAACAGACAGATGGATGGACCGACTCACGAACACACGCACGGACACACGGACGGACGCTTGGTTGGACGCACGGATGGTCGCGCAGATGAACGGAAGTAAGAATGAACGGACGGACAGAAGCACGGACAGATTGATGAACGCTTCGCTCCACTGATCATCATTCACTCCGTGTATATGTTGTGTTTTTGTTCTGTGCGAAATTAGAAGTGGCTTTGCAATATCCTCTTGTTCGCTGTTTAGTGAATTGGTGAATGAGTGTTGTTGGTGCATGTGCCTACTCTCTATATTTTGGCCTGTTCTCCAGAAAATAGAAGCACTTTTAAAGGACTCTCTTATGTGGCGCTTCGTCTTTCTACTGGCGCTTGGGCTTGTAATGTCTTTGGTCAGAGTTAGAAAGTAACAAAGCCTGACGAAAGAAGATTTTTTGACCATACAGTAAAAACAGGTAGGCTTATAAACGCGAATGATGATTTCAGTCCTCATCGCAAGAATTCTTCGGTGGGTGATTGTACAAGCAAATACTAACACATCCTACACCACATGCTGGGGTCAAGTGCTACGTGATCAACCAATCAATCAGTTTATTATTCTTATCACAAACGGAGCAAAACGGGTAATGTTTAAAGAGTCAGGAACCCAGAACTCAGCACGAGTTGTGGAAGGGATTCCTATGACAAATTATGTTATTTGATTCTATGTACAAAGACTGTATATATAGTTGTATACTGAACAAGACAAATCACTATACAATGTGTAAAACTAAACTAGAAACAATGCAGCATAAAAAACGTGTAAAAATATCCTATACCTATGTTTATGCAAAACAAAACAAATCGTTATACAGTGAGTAAAAAGAAACTATTCACAACGTAAAAGAAATTGTTATAAAGGCAAAAGTAAACCAACAAAAGGCTTAACCGGTCACAAAACATGAAAGAAAACAAACTTGTTGTTTCTCTTTTTTTACTTTTTTCCCCTTTTCTTTTTCCTTTCCCTTTCTTTCTCTCTTCTTCCCTTAGTTTTACTTTTTTAGATATCGCAGAGCGATTACTGGCGCAGTGAGTTTCAAAAATGCTGAATTGATGATGAAGTGATTTTCGTAAGAAGGGTTATCCAAAGAGCGACTGCAGTTTTATAAAAAAGAATGCCCCAGAGTTTTTGCATGCTCGTAATATTGTTAAAAACGTTAACGAATAGAAACTTGTAAAATGCGTTACGTGTTTAATAAACTGAACTGACGGACTGTGTATAATATTTCTTAGAAATTTCCACGTATAAATAGCAATGCGGAAAACAATGCTATGATGCAGCGGCAAATATTTAGTAAGGGATAAGCAAATGATATAGATTCCCAACGCCCTTCATCGACCCTATATACGATAAACCCTAAATATGCGCGCACGTGAATATCCAGTTTGTCGGATTAACATAATGATATGCGTTATAAGAACATGACGGACCTAAACATACGATATTCGGGCAGCACACTAGAGGGCAGCATTGATTCACTTCCATGTCACCCACGTTTGCGAAATAAAATTTTTCAAACCGCAACAATGTTGAACTGTGACATTTTTAACGCTCTTAAATGACCAGTAATAGGCTCCGACTTTTTTTATACCCCCCATACAAGCTCGGCAATTCGTAGATTAGGCCACAGAGATCACGTTTTCTCAATATTACAGCACTGCGCTACGCTCAGAGCCTCTGTTTTGAAAAACAATTCCCGCGCATCTTTCCTACGCCTGACCAGCCTCTCGCACGCGCAGTGACGTGAACTCGGAGATCGGTGACGTGGCAAAGCACGCAGCTCGCTGAAGCAGCTTGCTGATTGGTCTAAATCAGGTGTGTAAAAACAGTAGTGAAGTCAACGTCAGTTCCTGTTCCCAGCCACTGCTACGAAGCTGCCCCTTGTTTCTTGGCACTGCGGTGAAAGAACCAGCCTCGCAGTTGTCGCGTGGACGTGAGAACTACAGCGGCTGTGCGCACGTACGAACGTACTTCGCCCTTGACATGAGCAACACGGGTAAAAAGCGTTGCTCTGTCATCGACTGCAAATCGAGCGACTGGGCAGCAGAGAAGCATCGTAACCGGGAGCCTCACGATGGGGCCCAGCGCGGTGCAAGGCTAAAGTGAATCAGCCATTCAGTGACGTACGTCGGGGACCTGATCATTTGTGGTCGACACTTCGCACTTGACGCTTACACGGTTGACCCGTGGCTGGTGTGGCAAACGGTAAACAAACAACCACGCTTCATAGCAAGTGGAAGTGCGTTGCGACTGATCGAGTTCGCCGATAATATCAATCGCTCACGTGGCGTCACGTTGCCGAAGTGGGCGGAGTCATGACGATGGGCTACGCCTTCCCCTTCAAAAAAAAAAAAAACAGAGAAGGGGGTGAGGCCTCGCGAAAATTGGAAAACAGCTTAGACCGATGTTCTAACCCCTGTAACTTCCTAAACATAGCACGTATTCGCAAAACGTTGGCGGCATCATGTTCGCCAAAAAAACTGCGCATATATCTCTTTAAAAAAATTTGGACCACAGGGGTGTTTACTGAACTTTTAACAGTACTCATGTAGTTTAGTCACTTATGAGTTTCAATGTTGAAACTAATGTTGTGGTGTATGTGGCAAACGTATTTAGCAAACACGAACGAGCACGCGGAATGCCACATCTGTTTACAACACAGCCAATGTCACTTCTCTAATGATTTCACAGAAATTTTTGCTGTATATGTTGCGCAGATAGACACTAAATAGTTTAAGAATCTCATTCATACACAGCCTCATTAGTGAATGTTGCCATTCACGTATTGGCAGTTTGCGAAATAAAGTAATCTTATCATACGAAAACAATGCCGCTGAAAGATAAATTTCATGTATCCGGCAATACCTATCAAAACTTCGCCCTCTGCAGCTCCTGTCCCATTTTAAAAACCTAGCCACAGGTTATCTAGACATGCGAGAGCTCACGTTGAGCAATATCCAAATAAAAAACGACTATGTACGAAAAGAACATAGAGACTTACGACACTTCAAATCTTATAAGGCTCACAGCAACACACAATGGTTTGCCAGAAAGAAAAACCAGCTTTATTTCATTTTGTTTTTCCAGAACAAAGCTCGTCCTAGGCAATGGAGGCTTAAATGGTAAAACTCCTGGAGCTTTCTTCAAGAGTTTTTCATTTCTATGCGGCATGAGATTTTACAGCCCTACCTACGTCAACGGAAATAGCATAAAATATATTGATTGCAAATGGACACACTTTCAGAGTCTACGGCATACGTAATGATTTGGAAAAGATTTCACGAACGCGCCGTTTGACTAGGGATAAGAAATGATGAAAACCATGTAAAAGGATCAGCCAGCTGTGACGCAAATGGAGCGGTGGTGTATAAGTGGGTGCAGATGAGTCAGATTCACGTTAACCATAGTTTTTATAGAAGTAGGAGGACATTTGCTTAGCGCACGCTAACTTCCATTCAGGATACAGAAGTGTGGATTATTTAGATTTCAGTGCGAATACGCCAACGCAGATGTCGAAAGCTTAATACTGCAGTTCACTTCCAGGGGTTATTCCAAAAAGTGCTTTCAAGAACTTATTCCAAGAAGTTCTTTCTAGAATCTTTTATAAGATAGCCGTTCAGCACGGAGCAAAGTCTTTCTATTCCGCGCGCGTAGAATCTTAGAGAGTAGCTTGAAAAAAAAAGGGGCACTTTGAAGATAGAATCAGCATGACAGTGTCTTCAGTGAAGAAGTTATGTATTCTGCCCGCTCCTTTGTTATGTCACTGAAGGCTGTTGCTGTCCCACCATTTCGGCAGCCATTCTAAGTTCGAGCAAAGAAGCTGCACTCGTTACGATATTGAACGCTTCCCAATACCTGTCACTATTTGGGCTGCTTAGGAGAAACAGATTGCCTGAAGAGCTTCGCTAAATACATAACACAAAGACATGTCTGTTTTTCTACGTCCAGGCGTAGTGTTGCTCTGTACGCAAATCTCACTCACTGCGAGCGCTGAGCAAGACTGTCAAAAGATTTGAAAGGTATCACTCCGAAATTCTGTGGATGTTCGCAACGCACAGGCACGAGGACGCTCTCGGTGCTTTTTTGGGACACTTTTTCACGTGATCAGCGAAAGAAAGACTAAAATAAAATACCACTGGGACGGCTACATGACTTGCGAAGAGCGCCGAACTTCAACGACAGCTGAAGAGGTCCTGATGGCAGAGCAACGTGCCACCATCGTCAATCGTGCCCCAGGAATGAAGCCCATACGTTTCGCCATGTAGGATGATGACGACGAGTTTGGCTTCCGAGAGAACGACTCATTCGTCGCACTCGTTGAACGCGCGTACCACACCCGGA
>WOVY01007899.1:0-26234 GCA_013436015.1 Rhipicephalus annulatus | reverse complement strand
GAGTTTGATTGCATAGTTGGCCGGCATTCCCAATGCTAATTTTCATTCTTCTTCAGAAAATCGCGGTATTCGCTAAACACTTGCAAGAAATTTTGTGCCGTTTGTTCAGTGACTGACGACGATGAGGAATTATGACTGAAGTAGATATCATATTCCCATAATCAAGAAAATCTATAGGTATTGACATGCAATAACCACTGGCTTCTTGGACAGTCCCCCTTAGTGGGTGAGAACCACAAAAGAAAGAAACAAGCAAGCAAGCAATATGCGCCACAGTTATTAGGAAAAAAAACGACAAGCTTTTGTGCTTGGTGCTCAGTCGTTGCGCTTTTTTTTCATTGTGCGATGACTGATTGTTCTTTCGCTGTTTTAAAAACGCTTCTAAAGTCTTACTAACGCGATTGCTTTCCTAAGGCAAGTTGCTTTCCTAAGGCAAGGAAGCCTGCCTAAGGCAAGTTTAACAGCAAGTCACAACCACCGGTGTAGCACACTTGTAAACACTGGGCTTGCACCCCGCGAACCCGTGTTCGGGGCTCACTGTGTTATTGGCGCTAGTTTAACTTTTCTAATTTCGTCCGTTGTGGTTACAGACACTGGTGGTGGCAGTGGCGGTGGACAACTGCGCGTGATCCCAGTTGTGATCTCGTAACACCTTTGCTGTAAAGTAAGATTCAGTGAAACTGCGAAAAAGTGCTACTTGAGTAGACAGATTACCCGGCTACTCCCTCCAAGTAGCGCTCTCTCGCATGTAACGTCAGCGAACACTAGGGTGCCACTCTTCACATGCGCGCTCTCTGCGCGAAGGCTGCTCGACAGTGCCGGGCAGTCTGTCCTGCAAACATACTTTCCTTACCATGCCACTAGGCATCGTACACCGGTGAACTATGATTTCGCGCCCTTAATTTTCAAAAAACAACGTGCCTATGGACTTGTAGCGTCATCTAGGCAATGGTATACACACTAGATATGCTTTTTCTGTACGGTTCGCAATTTTACTGCGTGGCGGTGATTTTAATGGTCACGCCCGTTCAAAGGTTGAAGCGCATGTGATTCACGCGATGGCGTCAACATCTGAAACCACGCGCGCTCGGAAAAAAGCGATTTCGCTCAATGCCGACGCCTCAACGAGCGATCTTTTGAATTCCCCGAGTAGTGAGGAATCAGACAACGATGTGGTGACATCGGATTTCAGCTCCAATAAAGAAATTTCATCAGGTCAGCCGGGAACGTCAGCTGTTAGTCGCGGGTATGTTTGGTTTTCACCTTCTGTGTTGTCTCTCGTGTTCTGGAGCATCTGACTTGCTCTGTATGTGTCCCACATATTGTTAATATTAATTCTAGCGTGTCTACTTCATATGGGGGCGATGTGCTGCCTCCAGTACAAAGACGCATGGACTTCCGACCCCAGAGGGATCCGGGCATCGACCTCGGCATGGCGCTCTGCAGTCGCGCTCATCGGCTGACGAGAGTACTGGATTTTTTTCTCCTCTTCTTCACGGCGGAGGTAATCCGCGCAATCTGTCTCAACACCAACAAGTATGCGTGGACCCACATACTTGAAAAGACGACATACAGTGAGATTGATTGATTTGTGAGGTTTAACGTCCCCAAACCACCATATGATTATGAGAGACGCCGTAGTGGAGGGCTCCGGAAATTTAGACCACCTGGGGTTCTTTAACGTGAACCCAAATCTGAGCACATGGGCCTACAACATTTCCGCCTCCATCGGAAACGCAGCCGCCGCAGCCAGGATTCGAACCCGCGACCTGCGGGTCAGCAGCCGAGTACCTTAGCCACTAGACCACCGCGGCGGGGCAACATACAGTGAGAAAGACGGATCGTGAAAGGAAGTGACGCCGGAGGAGATGATGAAGTTCATCGGACTCCTGATGTATATGGGGATATTAGAACTTCCGCGTCTAAATTTGTACTGGAGTACGACTAAAATGCTTTCTGAACTTCTTCCGCCAAAAGTCATGTCAAGGCGGCGTGTCACCGCACTTTTGGCCATGCTGCATGTTTCGGATCCCGAAACGAACGGCGCTACCGCACAAAAACTAGACAAGGTGCCTTGGCTTCTTCAACACATCAATGACTGCTCTGCAACGTTTTTCCAGCCGTATCGCGAAATTTCAGTTGATGAAAGAATGGTTTAATCTCTTTTGCATCTCTCATAATTTTCCATAATTTTATACTCGGAAGATATAAGTAAATCATTACATTTGTTGTGAACGAACCTAATTATTTGTGTTTGTCAAATTTTGTTACCTATTTAGATCTGCTAGTTCTTCCCTCAACTGTACCTTTCGAACCCTACATTTAGTACTCGCATTTTGGTATGTAATATTTTGCTGTAAAGTTTTTTTTTCTTTAAAAAAAAAATCTTTCGTGGGACCAAGTCAGAACTTCGCTATTTCGCTATGCATAAGGCAATTTTTTGTTACTCAAAAACAGCTTCGTCAATTTTAACGATTCTTCTAAATAATGTTTCCCTGTGATTTCTAAACATTTTGTATATTTCGAAAATTCTCAGAAAAATTTTTTGTCTGAGAGATCGCTTTGTTTTGAAATAAATTTTTGAAATTTTTTTGTATACAAATTTTTTTGCCAAATAAATTTTTTATTGTTTTAAAATAAAAAGCATTCAAAAGCACATTCATTTTTCTTTATTTTGATGTATTGCATAGCACTGTAAATCTAGTAGCGACGGCACAGAAAATTCCTAGCTGCAACATACAAAAATAGGCCAAAGTACCCGTGGTAAGGAAAGAGTTAACATATCCAAACATCAGTAGGCAAGCAAATAAATAATTTAGCACTCAATGTTCAAGCAATGTGCTCGGCTAAATCGAGCTGAGTTGCTGATAGGAGAAAGTTCAGCGCGGATTACTGACGATGTCATCTGACTAGCCATTTATGTGTGGGTGTGCATGCATGCAAGAGAAACAAAATAGATAAAATGAAGCACGAAAGTTAACCAGATGCTAGGTATGCTACCTTGCACCGGCGGTAGGGAATAGAAAGTTCAAAGAGAGCGAGAGAGAGACAGATAAAAACAAGAACAAAAACACTGACATTCACCCACACACACGAAAACAATCCACGCAGATTCGTTAAGACAGGCCAGTACTTTGCAAGAATCCGAGTGGTATTTATACGACCTTTTTTTCTATCGTTCAGTCTGGCCAGTGGTATAGTAGTATATACTCTAACAGAGCCTGTCAATCAAACTTGTTGGTACGATAGTAAGAGATTGCTTTTTCATGTTATTTATTGCACAGTCTCATAGGAAGTGTTGAATCGTCTCTACATTTTTCCGGTGGCCGCGGCACATCGATGATGACGTTTGGGCCTGCCTTGGTGAGCTCAATTTGGCGTTTAGGTTTTTCCTTCTGTAGCTTCCGTTAGAGTGCAACAGTGTATATATCTCACGCTGTGCATTCAGATCGAAGCGTATTTGGTTTCAAACTTTGTTGTTGGAAGTTTGAAAAGTACGTTTAGTGACGTGTGGTGTAATCAAAATAGGTTATTGTACCAGGCAAACAGCTTTGATTAGTTCCAAGATTTCAGCAGCTGCTTTGTAAACGCTTTTTAACATTAAAGTTCAAAGAAGTAGAAAGGTTCAGAGCATGAGTCATAATAATATGCACGATGGGAATAATTAACAGTGCATGGTCGTGCAGATCTTTCTTCTGTTTTGTCTTTCAGCATATTTTTTTCTGAAGCAACTATTCCTAAAAACACCAGCAGATCTCACGTACAGTGGGAATCGATGATATGCGAAGCACTAATGAGGACAGTTCATATGTCACTTGAAAATCAGCACAATACTATGAGGGAGACGTAAACTTTGCCGTACATGACTTCCTTGTCATGATTATTGGGGTGTACGTGTGATTTACCTTCGTCGTCTACGCGTCGTGATACCAAATTTGGTGTATGTGGAGCTAGAAAAGCCACCGCAAGCGCGCTATGAGGGTAGCAAGTAGTCATGTTTTACGTGACATGCATGTCCTGGTTATCATGGTTGGA
Organism: Rhipicephalus annulatus; assembly: GCA_013436015.1. Classification (NCBI taxonomy): domain Eukaryota; kingdom Metazoa; phylum Arthropoda; class Arachnida; order Ixodida; family Ixodidae; genus Rhipicephalus; species Rhipicephalus annulatus. The sequence goes on along the minus strand of WOVY01007899.1, from coordinate 22,199 downwards.
CATGTCATTTAGCTTTGTCGTGCATTACCGTCACGTGACGCCCAATTTGATGAATGTGAAGCTAGCGATACGGCCGCGAGTGCATCATGAGCGTAGTCATGTGGTTAAATGGCACGCATTTCATGATTATCATGCTTTCACCAGTCAAATACCTTCGTCATTTAATCACGTCAGGTAATACCGAATTGGGTGAGTGTGAAGCTAGTTAAATGGCGCGAGCGCATCATGAGCATGACTTGTAGCTATGTTGTTACATGACAGACATCTTATGATTAACATGTTTGCCCCAGTCACATACCTTTGTCGTCTATTCCTGTCACGCATTACCGAATTCGGTGTATGTAAAGCTAGCGAAATGGCCCCCAAGCGCATCTTGAGCATGGCTTGTAGTTATGTTTTGTCATGAAACGCATCTCATGGCCATTCTGTTTGCACCAGTCATATATATACCTTCGTCATGCATTCATGTCCCGTAATACAAAACTTGTTATATGTGAAACTTGCAAAACGACCGCGAGCGCACGATGACCATGGCGTGTAGTCATGACTCATGTGTTATGTGATATGCATATCATGCTATACACGTTTGGGTCTGTCTCCTATGTTCGCCATGCAGTCATGTCATACCATACTAGTTTTGCAACATGTCGTGTGAACGAAACCACCGCGAGAACAGCAATACCCTGAAAAAATATGACACTAATGACATATATATCCTGATAGTGATGCTATAGCTAGTCAGTCACGCTTTTCATACAGTCGTGTTACGCCATACTAATCATATCGATACCATAAACGAAACGACCAGAAGACCTAAAAATTTAAGGCTGGTAGACAGACAGACAGACAGACAGACAGACAGACAGACAGACAGAGACAGACACTAAGACGGATAGATAGGTAGATAGATAAATAGATTTTATTTGCCTCTGCTCTCCTACTTTACTTTCTCACTTATACACCTAAACTACAACAAAATCACTGCTAATATACTTGCGCTGGCTATATTCTCTGCTGAAATTAACTTGTGCTTCAATCTTTAATGATTATTTGTAGGAGGGTTGACAGGCTTTGGCTAATTGGTACATACACCTAATAAAATATTGGCAGTGCAATCTCGTTTGTCTGCTCTCTTGTGTCCTGGTCGTTTTGCTCCCAATATTTATTATGAATATTTGTTATTTAAGAACCTGTAGATTGTTACCTTCTTTTAGTGTCGCCATGTATCATTTGCATACAAATATGTTTTTACTGTAACAGAAATATATAGGCTGTAGCCATGTACACTGCAAGCAAGAAGTAAGCCGACCACTACAACCGCATTGTGGACACGAATGCATTGTAAGTACCACTCACCGATTGAACATATTACAGTATTAAAAACCTATTGAAATTATTTTGAATGGACGAAGAGACCCGTCTTGCTAGGCAGCGCTGCCTAGCTACGGTGCCTAGCTGCACCTGCGTGGCTGCGCTGCCTAGCAAGATGGATCCTTACCAACTGGCAAGATACAATTGTTTATTGGACAAAGAGAGCCTGCTTATTCCAGAAGTTGGAGGAACTTCATAAATAATTAAGAAATAATTAAAACTGCTAACACCTCTGTCTTTCAGTTAACATTGCTTTCAAACAAAAAAATGCCAGGCCTGCGCGGAAGGCGCAGCACACTCACAGCTAAAGCTAGAAGAGCAGCCTTTCAGAGCATTTTCGAAAGACTCATTGTGTAACTATTGCAAGGACACTTGCTTCATACCCACTAAGTCATTATGAATAAATTTATTTGTGTAGTTGGCCGGCATTCCCTGTGCTAATTTTCATACTTCTTCTGAGAAGCATAGTATTCGTTAAACACTTGCAAGGAATTTTGTGCCAATTGTTCAGTGACTGATGATGATGATGAACTATAGCTGAAGTGGATATGCGCCTTCGTTAATAGGAGAAAGGAACAAGCTTTTGTGGTTGGAGGGAGGGTTGTATGGCCCACTCGTTAAGCTTTTTGCATTGTGCGATGACTGGTTGTTTTTTCGCTGTTTTAAAAACATTTAATAAGTCGTATTCACGCGATTGCTTTCCCGACGTAAAGCCTGCCTAAGGCAAGTCTAACAGCAAGTCGCAATCACCGGTGAAGATCAGTGCTAGAATTCTAGGCTGGCACCCAGCGGACCTGGACTCGAGCCCCACTGTGTCATTGGTGCTAGGTCAAGCCCGTCGAAAGGAAGTTTGGCAGCAAGTTACAAGCACCAGTGCAATTGAGTGGTAGAATACTGGAATTGCACCCAGCAGACTCTTGTTCGAAGCTCGCAGCTTACATTGATGCTTGTTTTTTTTTCTAATTTCGCGCGATGTGGCTACGAACACTGGTGGCAGTGGCGGCGGCGGACAACTACGCGTGACCTGAGTTGTGATCTCATAACAGCTTTCGCTGTAAAAAGTTTGCTTCCTTATGCGATGGGCCAAACAGGAGCTCTTCGCGGGATTTATGAGAAACCCACCGAAGACCGTCTAAGAATACCTCCCAGAAGCGACAACTGTTGCAAAAACCCTCTAAATGCGCACACACAGTCCATATACCACTCGGCTCCAGGCTATGCAGAGATGCAACCACTATGCTGTGATGATCAGCACGAGACCATAAAGACTGTAGTGCGCAAAGAACTACGCCGAATGTTCCCGCCATGCCAGCCTCAAATATAGTCAATCAGAGACATCGTCAGAGAGGGAATCTAGCAATCAATGGGTATCCTTGAAACATCGCTTCCGCAACCTTAAGCCGTCAGCTATGCTGCTGCTGCCCGACGATATACTGCACGTCCACGTCAAGAGGCTGCGCCGCCGAATTTTCGTCGCCAAACACCAAAGCCACCACCACCGACGCCATACCGTTCACCTGCCGGCCAGAGCAATGCTTTGAGAGAAACGGATGTGTGGCACGCCCCCGACCACAAACCACACTTACCACCTACGTGGTTTCACCATCAATGTACCACGTCCACACTAGGGTGAAAGACCACGTGATATAGCCGACTATCTCACCGGAACGCAGAAGAGACCCGAGGATCTTCTTGTTCACCTTCACCCGGCTTCTACATGTCACCGCACTATCGTCACTACACTAGCCCAAGCTGGTGCCGGTCGCCTAGCCCGTATCAGGAAAACTAAGAGGAGCAACAGATGTTGGTGTGGTTGCTGCACGACGAACTGCCGAAGATCCTTCACCGCAGATGACGACGCCATGACAAAACTCTAAGAACCCGCCGTCACTTCAACGTAGCCCTGACGTGGAAACTTCGTGACCAGAAGAATTCCTGACTATGCAATGTCGAAATTGTGGTGGAAACTGTCGTAGCCCTGATCCGACGGCGCGACCCGAGCGTAGTGCCAGGCGACGATCTTTCAACCTCTACATTCTCGTCCACGGCCACAGCGTCGAAGCTCTAGTCGACACTGAAGCCGTCTATTCCGTCTTCAGTGGGACTTTCGCCGCAAAGTTGAAGAAAGTTAAGACCGCTTGGGAAGGCCCTGACATCCGTATAGCTGCAGGTCACCTAGTGAAATCAGCGGGATTCTGCGCAGCTAGCGTGACCATTAACAGTCGAATTCATCTCGCAAGCTTTGTCGTAGTGCAGCTTTGCTCGAGAGAAGTCATTCTTGGATTGTACTTCTTGAGCCTCCGCGAAGCAATCATCTACCTAAGAACAAGGTCGATAACACTATACACTGAAAAAACACTGCCGCCGCACACTTCGTCAGGAAGGCGTACCTTGAATGAGTTGGAAGACCAAGTCACCATTCCTCCACGCTCCAGAGTCAGCATATCTGTCGACGTTCAAGAATCAACAGACGTACAAGGCGTTATTAAAGGCCACTAAGAACTGTTGATAAACCGCGAAATTTGCGTCCCTAGAGGAATGACCGAGCTGCGAGGAGGGAACGCTAGAGTGATGCTGACGAACATCAGCAACGAGTACAAGCACGTGAGCAAAGGCACGACGCTTGCCTACATCGAAGAGATACTGGAAGTCAGTGACGCTTTCACCCTCACCGATTCCGCTGAATCTACTCCGACTGAAACCCTTTAACCAGCGTCCAACGTTAGTCCGAGCCTTCCGACGCATAAACGGCAACAGCTAGAAAACCTGCTCCTGAAATACAAGAACTGCTTCTCATCATCATCATCAATTTGACAGACCCTTATCGCAAAAACATCGAATCGCAATAAAAGAGAATGCCAGGTCGCTCCATCAGAGTTTGTACAAACTTTCAACACGAGAACGCGAAACATGAAGTAACAAGTCGACTAAATGCTCCATGACGACATTATCCAGCCTTCAAATAGCCTATGAGTGTCACCAGTCGTGACAAAAGGGTGGAGCACTACGCTTCTACGTTGAATATTGTTGACTTAACAAGATAACTAAGAAGAACGTATATCCTCTCCCCCGAATAAAAGACTCCCTTACTGACTTCACAACGCGAAATACTTTTGATCGATGGACCTCAAGACAGGCTATTGGCAGATCGAAGTAGATGAGAGGGACCGAGAAAAGACTGCGTTTATACTACCAGGTAGCCTTATCGAGTTCAAAGTCATGCCCTTCGGTTTTCGCTCGCTACCTGCGACATTTCAACGCGTTATGGACACAGTGTTGGCAAGATTGACGTGGCTGACTTGTTTCGTTTGCTTGGATGACGTCATCATGCTTTTCTGAAGTTTTGGAGAGGATCTTCGGCGCCTTGAAGCTGTACTTTAAGCCACCAAGACTTCCGGACTCACTGTGAAGCCACAAAGTGTCGCTTCGAGTAAGAGAAGATCTTGTTCTTAGTCCACGTGATAAGCAAGTCTGGAGTAAGACGTGATCCGCAGCAGACAGCCGCTATTGCTGCATTTTCGCCGCCCTTTGACAAAAAGACCATGCTTCAATGTATTGGCCCTTGCGCCCAATACAGGTCTTTCGTCAGAAACTTTGCCCGGATCACCGAGCCACAAACTAGCTTTACAAAGACTGATGTCGAGTTCAAGTGGGAAACTCTACAGCAGGAAGTATTTGAGGAGCAAAAACGACGCCTGCAGATGCCTACGCTATTCGCGCATTTCGACGACAACGCAAAAACAGAAGTGTACACTGACACAACCAGCGTAGGACTCGGCAAAGTCCTTGTGCAGAAAACTGGTGGACTGAAAAGGGTTATTAGTTACGCTAGCTGGTCACTGTCCAAGCCAGAAAGCAATTATTCCAAAACCGAAAAGAGTGCCCTGCCATCAACTGGGTGACGTGAAAGTTTCGTCCTTACCTCTACGGCAGGCCTTTCAGAGTTGTGAGCGACGACCACGCCTTTTGTTAGCTAGCTAATTAAAGGACCTTTCATTTCGCCTTGCCCGACGGAGCCTAATTGCATTACCATCATCTAGAACTCTGGCAGAAAACACTCCGACGCCGACTGCCGGTCGCAAGCCCCCGTCAACCTACCACTGCCCGAAGTCCTGAAGGACGACCTCCTTTTGGGAACGATACCTGCCGACGACTTAGCTGAACGCCAGCGGGCTGACCCAAAACTTGGGAGCTTAATCGAATACCTCGAGGACAGGACCTCTGTTGTCCCGACGGTATTCCTTCGGGCAATTACGTCGTTTTTCGCTGCGAAGCGGCCTTCTACAAAGAAGAACTTCTCACCCGCTTCGAGCTAAGTACCTTCTTGTGGTGCCTTCAGTGCTGTGATCAGAACTCCTCAAGACCCTGCACGATGATCCAACGGCAGGACACCTTGGTGTTTTCCGCACGCTCACAAGGATACTAGAAAGTACTACTGACCGCCCCTTACCGCCAACGTCACTCGTTACGTGAGGACATGCCGAGACTGTGAGTGACACAAGAACCGCCGAAAGGGCTAGCAGGCTTTCTTCAGCCGATCAAACTGCCTCGCCGACCGTTTCAACAAATTCGGATGATCCTACTGAGGCCATATTCGACGTTGAATTCTGGAAAAAATGAATCGTCCTAGCTAAGATTTGCTCATCTGCTACGCCGAATCAAAGGTCCTACTCAAAGGTAGCGTCCAAAGAGGTAGCCAGGTTCTTCGTTGAGAACTTCCTTCGTCATGGCGCTCCAGAGGTTTTCAACACCGATATAGGCACGGCCTTTACAGCTGAATTGACTCAAGCGATCTTGAGATATAGCCAGACAAGACACCGCTGGACCCACACCTAATACCCACAGGCAGATGATCTCACCGAGCGGCTCAACAAGACCGTCGCCGACATGCTGGCTATGTACGTCAACGTCTAACACAATACGTGGGACGTGATTCTTCCGTACGTGACCTTCACATACAACATGGCCGTGCAGGGTACGACACAGATGCAACCGTACAAGTTGGTCTACGGAAGGAAGCCGGCATTGACGCTCGACGCAAGCTGCCGAACGTGCCTGACGAAAAAACCTCGACGTCATCCTCTATCTTCAGCGCGCCCAAGAAGCTTGTCAACTTGCCCGCCTGTGTATCACAAATCAGAAGACGACAGACCGCCGCCGTTACAATCTTCGGTGACGCTTTGTGGAATACCAAATTGGCGAACATGCTTGGGTATGGACATCGATACGTCGGCATGGACTCAGGAAAAAAAATTCTGCGACGGCTCTTCAGACCACACAGGGTGGTACGTTGTCTCAGCCCACTCGACTACAAGGTTGTCCCCGATGGAATCGCGAACTCTCAACGACGCCAATCGCGGTCTGAAGTCGCCCATGTCACGCTCAAGCCATTTCATGGAGGTTAGCGAATTGAACGAGTGTATTTTGTTGTTGTCAGTAATGCTTATTTGTCGTACTTTATTATTTGTACTTTCTTACAATATTATTGCACTTTCATCTTCTGTTGCAGCATAAGGATGATGCCTTTTCAGAAGAAGCAATGCCACATTCATTCCGCAAGTTTTTCCTATCACCCCGTTGCACTGCCACGCGATTCGATGCGCGAACCGCGCCTACAGTTGTTCGGAAAGCTTTAGGACTGCATTAGATCATTTTGTTGAGATAACGCCGATTCCGTAAGTATTTCAGATTATTCAGGAACCTACGTCGCTTCCAGCGATAACGATGGAATGTACGATGGCGACTGTATCAGTGCCGCCACGCTTCGCCGCTTGTCAGTTGACCTACGGCTGACGCCGCAGTCACCGCTTTCAGTGCAAGTGTGCCACTGTACACCGACTTCCGGTGTACTGGGCACACGTTCGCCCAAATAAGGAGTTTCTTCTGTATATTCAGTGCCCTACCTTTAGCCAACTCCCGACCCCGTGATCAAGTGGTGCTTTTGGGACGTTAAACACACCGCATATCAATCAAATTTCATGTTCCTTTTGTGTAGTACATTTAGAATCAGGTTGCACTCGCATTGCCAGTAGTTCATTTTATTCCCATGATGCCCCACTCCTTCAGGCTAACTGCATTCTTACTTTGTCTGGGCTTAATTTTCACTTAAACACAATGTTACTTGAAGAAACTGAACAAAGAGATTGTGTTTGATTTTGTCGACGCTTGATTACTCATTCACATCCGTGAGACGTCCCCTACTATGCCACCGATTGCCAAAGAGAGGGAAGATCACTCAACCTCTTGTCTACCCGGTTCCCTCTTGGCTATGTGTCTCAATCACTTCCCACATACAGGGATCCATGCTGGGGCCGGGAATTAAGAGACGCTACGATCTGTGTCTGTTTACTGATGCATTTAATTTATTACCAATTGCAAACCGCATACAAACATGCTGGCCGCTTACAACAACCGCTACACCAAATTATAACACATGGTTTAGACACTTGTGACGTGCGACGCAGGACACATAAAGAAAAAAACTTTGACAATGCAATGGTGCGGCGTTACAAAGGAAACGCATGACGACACAAACACGATAAAGTTATCAGCTACCAAAACCCGCAATGTCTCAACGCCGCCAACTCCCTTCCCGCAAAGCTAATCCAATTAAGGTGCATAAACAGTCCGTCTCACGAAAGGTCCATGTTGACGGGGGCCTCGGAGCTAGCTGTTCGAGTCGGGGCTCAGGGCTTCTTCCTGGAGTCATTGTCCGATTCGGCAGCGTCTTCATCGTCTTCTTCATCGTCGCCTTTGTCGTGCCTCTCAGTTATTTCTATCTTAGCCCTCTTTCATAACGCTCCATTCACTCGCCTCCTATTCATAACTTTCATTCCTCATCGTACCGTTCTTGCCCCAGTCATCATCTCATAGCCTCTCATCGCTGTCTCTTCGCACCAATATCTTCCTTTTCCATTCCGTCTCTCTACCATCTCGAGCTCATCGCATCGTATCTCTGACGCTCATCGCATTGTCTCGTAGTCCCTTTTCGTAGGACCCGACTCCACCCCTCCATGGCACCTAACCAATTGCCACTGTTGACACGACCCATTTCTCTGTCAGTCGGTGTGTGTCATCTTCGACGACCGCCCCCGCGGCCCACACCAGTTAAAAATCCTCTCCCAAGCAAAGCCGAGCAAGTAACTATTGAACAAACTCAAGCCTCAGAGAGAGAGATAGGCGAGCTGTCCGAAGACACGTGAATTACGGGCGAACAAAGGTCTCAATGCTCCGACAAAGAGCGTCGTCTGTAATGGCCATCGTCCGGAGTTTCCAGTGCTGGGCAGAAATGTTTTCGGTCGAACCAATTACCCCGGTTTCTGGTACCCGATGACCCGTTGTCCAGACCAAGTATCAACATCTTTCATGCAGCTTGGTGTCTCTCACAAAATTCTTTGCAGCCACCCCTTCTTCGCCATTCAACGTCACGGGAGGGGGGGTTGGCATCCGCGCAGAACGCAGTAATGAGCCCTGGAGCCACGGAGGCTGACGGAAAGTAAGGCCGGGCCCGGCAGAGGCGCTGCAGCAGGGTCGCATTCACCGAACCAACAAAAGGTGCTCTGCTGCTCCCCCATTGCCACAAATCTGAAGGGTCCGCGCGTATTATTGCCACGGTACACTGTCACACTGTCTGTAGACAACAAGGCGCCGCCCGGTACTCATGTTTGCGCGGGGGGGGGGGGGGGGGCGAGAACAGTAGAAATAATCCTTCCAGGTACTGCACTCCAGAATGGCTATTCGTTACCCGAGGGTTTTCTCTTTCTTTTTTTAATGCGTGGGTTTAAAAACGAGCGTAAACATCTTGAAAGGACCGGGGTTCAGTCCGTGTTTGCAGGAATGTCACATCAGCAGCACTAGGTTCGCACCATATTCACAACATTCTTCTACCTAAATATCACACTAATTATGACAAATTGACACCTTCCTTCACAGTGAATAAATTTTTGTATTATTTGGCCTACTGACTAAACTGATTGTCGTGGTTACATGCTTTCAAAACACGAACATGAAAATTTCAAGTTGTATAACAAGGGTGACAACGATAAGTATTTATCATGTGAAAAAGTAAGTAATTGGGAATTTTAAGTTCGGTTTTCTTATATGACCGGCCTATCTCACTTTTATAACTGATCATTTTGTACTTGTATTGCATTCAGCGTGCTTATCTTTTGCGTATTCATTGTAGTTTTCTGGTACTTCTATTGTTCACTTTCACTTACGTTGTGTAATATTACATACTGGTATAGTTAATTTTTCTACTGCGATAGCAATTATATGAACACTCGGCTGGTTTTTGCCGCTGGCATCAGCGTCGACGTCAGCGTTGGCGTCGATGTCATGCACCGTATATGTATTCGTATCTATATATATATATATGAAAAAGCAAACAAGAAAGAAATCCAGCAAAAAAACACTCCGGCGCGAAGAATCGTACGTGGGACCTCTGCGTCGTGAAAGCGGGGCGTTAACCACTGAGCAACTCCGGAGCACATCCTTCACCGTTCACACGGCAAGCTACCTATACTTACCACTTACTGTTGCTCACGAGTATAAAGGGGGGATAATTGTGTTTTCAGCATTACCTGCAAGACGGCGCAAAGATTGCGCGTCGCCACATCGCGTGGCGGCACCCGCTCTAATCTCCTACGCTTACTTTGCTTGGCGAATTAAGGGCGCGTGGGAGAGCGACGCTTCCTCGTGTGCCCTTATTTCGCAGCTGCCAGAAGGGGAAGGTCGTACGCCTTGGCTGGCCTCGGGATTTAACTGGAACGATTCATCTGTAGTTACCTGGAGGACAAAGGCCACTGCAATCAATGCAGTCTCCGTTTGCGAAAAGCGCGCGCTTGTCAGACGCGGCAAAGTAACAAATGAGATGCTTATTTGCGTGCATCTGTACCTGTGAGTACGTTTTGTGCGTCATTTGTGCGTGAGGAACACGGGGATGTTTCGATCTCCTCCCAATTCTGCGTGTGACCTTTCAATTTGTTGCTAGCGCGTTCACGCTTCGCCTTTCGGCGAAGCTGATAATTTTCATTGTTACTACTAACGAGGCCTCCACTGCGGTCGCCATAATTCGGGACCATTGTTTGCACACTTTTTACAGCCAATTTTGTATTTTGAATGATTAGGCTGAACTGAACTGAAAAAAAACCATGTGTCAATGTTGTCAGAGACATCTACAAAGACACCACGCTACCCTTGAACTAAATAAAAAACGCTATAAAATATACATCGAGAACGAAGTAAGATAACGTGATACTAATTCTCCAAAGTTCACTTATCCTCGGAGAAAGTGTTTCGGCAGCTAAATTGCGAGAAAACTGGAATCGGTGTGGATAGAGAATAACATAGCAACATAGCATCTGCAAATGAACGCGCACGCCTTGGTAACGATAGCAACATATTCGAAGATATTTGGGAAATTTAGTTGAGAAACTATTAAGCAGGCCTCATCAATAATGTGGTGAAAACATAGGTAATGGTAAGTGGCATGACAAGATAGAAAGATATTGTTAAAACAATAATTTATTGGAGTGTGTACAAAAGTATGTAAATGTAGGACAAGTGCTTATAAGAGACACCGATGCGGAAAAAAATTAACCGAAGAAGAAGGATGGGCTGCAACAATTTTTGCTGACTCCTAAATATTGCCACAAAGTCAGGCACTTTAAAAAGTGTAAAAAATATACAACCACTGCATAGTGTCAGTTCAGATGCATTCAGCTTAACTTGAGTAACAAAAAAGGTGAAGTATTAGTAGTAGTAGTAGTAGTAATATTTTTATTTACAGTAAGCCGGATACAGAGCTCACTGCAGGGGCAAAGGGCTAAAGGCGAACAGCCTGACAAAGGCCCTTCTCCCTCCGCAGTCCGTGACAGTGCAAAGCTTAAACAATATATATATTCAATACATTGGTTTCGAGCAACCTGAAATTGTAAACACAAAATTCAAACATAAATAGCATAAGAAGTTTACATAACACATTTTAAGAATTAGAGGTCACTCTCGTTATAATTCATAACTAAACAATATAAATGAAACAACTCAAAAACAGACACAGAATGCATGCGGATACAATGAATTCTGCTGTATACACTCGTATAATTGACATAGAAGTTTATGAAACATTTAGGCATTTGCAGAGGCATGAGACTCCATTACGTAGTTTCGATAGTGTAGACCAGTGTTTATGAATAAATTCTTTATTTGTTTCTTGAAAGTCGCACTACTAGCCCTAAAGTTCAATTGATCTGCAAGGGTATTTAAAACCGGAGGTACCTGGTAGGCAATACTTTGTTTTTCATACTTGGTTCTTGTTCTAGGAGCTCGTTTCTTTTGTTCTCGCATACTGTAGTGTGGTCTTTCTGTGCAACTTTCTTCATATAGCTTAGTCTTTTGTATTAACTGAAGTAATTTAAAATGATATATTTGATCAATTCTGAGTATGGAATGTTTAATGAATAGTGGAGCAGTGCGCAAATCTTGTAGATTCCCCCTGTAATTTTCAAAGCAGCGCAATATTTTCTTTTGTACAGTTATTAACTTATGGTAATACCCTTGTGATGTCGTTCCCCAGACTAACAAGTCTGGGGAACGACATCACATCGACATCTGACTAACAAGTGAGAATTAAGTTCAGGAAACGTGCAATGGAACGCAGAATAATAAGAATAACTTCGAGGAATGGCGGGATAAAAGAATGAGTAATAGAGCTGAGATAAGTTGCAGATATATCAGATCACATCAACTGAAATTCATTGGAACTTCGCTTGTCACATAATGCATAGGACAAACGACCGGTGGGTGTAAGAACTACATACTGGTTACCAAATTATAGAAAACACAGTTGGGGAAGGCATAGGTTCACAGGGATAAACTGGAACCAACTCGCACAGGACAAGGTTGACATGAGATAACAGGGAGAGAGGTGTTTCAGTTCAGTTCAGTTCAGTTTATTCAATAATTCAAAATACAAAATGCGTAGAATGTAGTATGCAGACGAATGCCCTGCAGTAGACGAGTGCAGGCTGAAAATGATGATGGTGATGATGACTTGCAGAGAGGTGAACGTATTGACCGAGCAAGCATTTGGGCTAACTTCGTCAGTGTTTGATTTTCCTGGCAGAAAGTGTCAGTGACAGATATTCTAATGGTAAACGTCGGAAACAGTATACTGGTAAATAAGACGTTGTTTTAGATGTTTCGTTATGATTGGAAACTCAATAAGCAACTATGTCAAGGCTGTTAGTCAATGCGTGCGCTGTGATTAACGCTGAATTACTAAAGAAACGCGGCTGTAGGTGGACTGGTACTTTGTATACACTCTAGTTAAAGCTCCAGCCGCTAGTGCCTATGAAAAGATGATACACCAGAATTATGAGTAAGGAGTTCGGAGAAGCAAACGAATGAATGACCCATATAGGCTGTTTTTCTCCTCTTTCTTTGGTCTTTTTCTGCGTCTATTTCATCCAACAAACGTATCTTACTGCCGTCGTGATAAGCGACACTGTTTCATAGTCACCATCTTTTTTTGAACAATCGAAATATTTTCTTTATTTTCAAAAGAAGCGGCTGATGGATGATACTTAGTATTAGAGAATAGTTTTACAGGGTTCCGTCATATTTAAGGCAAATAAAGGAACATTTTGAAGTTGAATTTCCTGAAGAAGTTGCAAGAAAAATCCCTTGCTCTCCCCTCACCAAAAAATGTGCACTTTCCTCGCTGCTTCTTTAATGCATCAAAAATAACTACATTCCACTCAAGCATTCCTTCATTCAACGACCATGATAATCGCGATTCTCCTCTGTCATAAAAGTTACAAACACCACCTCGTCAGATTGTAGTAAAAGCATGGGGCAAGATAACTTGCCTAACCGAAGAGTAGAGTAACTTAAAAAAATTAAGTTCACGTTGTGAGAATTTGCGATAAACACCTGTATTGAGAGGCAGTCGCTAGGTAGATCCGATGATGATACGTATTGGCGTCCGAAAGCGCACGATGAAAGCACAAACAAAGTAACATAAAGCTTGTGGCATTCCCCTCGAGCACTCTGTGTTTTTTTAAGCCTCTATTCTCAAAACTCATGTAGCGTCCAACGGCTTATGAAACGTAACGAGTGAAAGCAACTTTAGATAAATATTACGTTTTCATTGTTTGTGAACCCCATATTTCTTTTAAATTTGAAATATTACGTCGTTGTCACCCCGCGTTTTCTTCCATGTGTAAACTAAACAACTTTAAATGGTGTAGAATTTGGCTCTGAGGTCAATATATTGCAGCTATTATATTTTTACGAGTGTATCTACCCTGTGCGACAAGGCAAGGTTGATGACGCTCACTCATATTACAATGCTATTTTGACTAAAACTATTCATCAATCACGCCAAGAATACCTCCAAATACCGCCTGAAAGTTACATATTTGACCTACCTATGCGTTTTCATCATGTAAATCACAATAAGACATACAAGGATGATGAAGAAGTAAGTTAAGTTGAATGGTTGTGCTTGTCCCTGTCTCTTCTTTTCTGTTGTGTTTGTCTGCATTTGCGCACACCAGTTTACCCAGAATCATCCACTCACCTCAACCTACATAATTATTCACAATTTTTTAATGATTTTCATTGCGGATCAAGGTATCAAACTTTGTGGTTAGTGATGACACGGTGCAATGTTCGCACAAGTTGTCAGTGAACTTTTTCTTATTTTCCAATCGTCGCTGCATATTATTAGCTTTCTTATTAGTGCTTAAAACCTTTCGTATTTTAATGCCTTGTATTAAAATGTTGTTGTATACTGGTTACAATCCTCGCTGATGTTAATTGACTTTTCGTTTTATTCCAAAGAACAATAATACAACGCGCCAATATGGTCACCAATTACGCAAGGTATAGCTGTCAAATAGCCTGGACAGGATGCCTGAAGTGCTAAACATAGGTCAGCGAAGTCGTGATCGACTGACTAGGATTAATTTAGACTCGAACGAAGCTGTTTGCGCTTGATTGAGTCCAGGAACGTAAAGTTTTGGTGAGCGTAAAGCTCAGTGAGTCCGACTCAAGAGAATTTGGTGGGTCCGAGTCCAAGTGAACCTGAATGCAAAAATATTTCATGAGTGATCATCAGTGAGTTCACAAATTTTGGCAAGCTATTGTTCAGGGACGGCAAGCCAGCCCCCTAAGCCGCTCAGCATTTAAAAGCCGCTGCCCTAGATCTACATGCATATGGTTAACTAGCGAAGAAAATTGTGTGGTCTCAGTTGTTCAAACTTTGTTATGACAGATGCGTGGATCAATTCATTGGTGCATCCTTTCCGAGCTTTTTTAAGAAGACGAAGAAGGGTACATCCGTTGTCGTGTCTTCGATGTCCTGTCAGATGTGTCAGATTTTGATGGCTCGGATAAATTTACTTGGCAGTCTCAGTTCTACAATGCGATGCCTGTAAGCCTAATGTCTGATGCACTTGGGGAAAGTGTTTCCCTGCTATCCGATTGGCTCCCAAACTTTTCAGCTAGAGATGCTTGGGGAAAGCTTCAGGTATGAATATTCTCTGACTACTACCGTCAAAAACTATTCGTAAGTAGCAGTTCTCCTTTTTTTAGTTCCCGCGCTTAGAGGCCATGAAGCACAGATGACGTGGAGTTCCCTCGGCGAGAAAAGGTCGAATAACATTTCCACCGGTTGCATTCTAAGTTCTCGCCCTCTGGCGTACCTAAAATAACCCTTTTTAAGGCTTTCCAGCTCAATTCATAGAAAGTTGAGAAGACCACCCAGTTTGGCGTTTGTGCTATTGCCTCTGAAGTAACGTGATACCTAGATGGCACACAATCAATGGTACTTCACGATTACTTTCCCAGCAGTTGGAGACATCTGAATGTGGCGACATCTCTCAGCAGCAGGAACCGCTGTCTGCCATAACTGAATAGTAAATGCGACAAAAACTATGTCTCTGTAAAAGGCTACTTATCAAAAGCTTCCGGGTTATATGTGCCAGAGACAAGCTGGTAATTGTTTGCAAAAATGCAGTATTGTACTTCCAAATATCTGGCTCTCCAGGAAACTTGAACATCATGCATAGAAACACAGGGGATCCCCTTGTTGAACATCAGGTGCTGTGGGAAGCCAGTCGGTTCGCAGTGCGACTCTGTAACCTAACCAGTCTGCCCAAATCAGTATTTGCTGTAAAAACCGGGACGCATTTTGATAACTAGTTGTTTTCGTAAGACACTCTACTTTTCGCCCATACGCCATTAAGTTACGGCAGGCATCCCCGTTGCCAAGGAGAGTGCGCAACGTAAAAATGATCCCAAATTCTGGTCATGTGTATCGCGGAAGTACACGTAGTAGAATTTCGCAGAGCAAGGACGATAATGAGGCCTTCTGCACGCCAAGAGTGTCTAGGCCTCGAATGTTGCCAAGAACTTGGTCGTTCTTGTCGTGCAGGGCTTTTGTGTCATTCTACAAACGGACAGAGGTCCACCTGTGTACTTCGCGAAATATTCTTGCACTAAGCACGTCTTGTCACAAAAGCGCCTCTGTAGCATAGTGAGAAAGCCACTGTAGCACGCATCCCTGTAGCAGCTCTGAGTCGTCGGAAGGCCTGCTTTACCGATGCAGCATCCGCTTTCATGGAAAGTCGCAGTTACAAGTAACTTTTGTGGCCTTTATACGAATGTTCTTGTGAACAAATTGGTCACAATGTCCTCAAAACTTGGTGCACTTGCATACTTCTCCGAAGAAAGGAGCTATTGTTAGTTTAGGCAGCCTAACTCCAGTTTATTCTGATGGTGCTGTGACTGTTTGAGCTACCGTTTTTTTCGGTTGTAGTCGACAACCATAGCCTACGCTCTTTTTAGCTAATAAGATTCACTAAACGCCAGTAGCATTGTCTTCGTATTTGAAGAGGGTGCTATACTAAGCCTCAAGCTCTTCTTCAGGAATGCGCTGCTAGATTTTGGTGTTCACGTCACTAAGCTCGTCATTGTTAGCCTTCAGCCTCTCATAATGAAATTGAGGTGGTCCGAGTCGCAGTCATTAGCAAGGAGAGCACTTGTCTTGTTTAGAATCTTCCGTTCTGTACTTGCCACGATGTCTGCTTCTGCTTTAGTCGACCCATGTTTATGCAGTTGACTGGTAGCTGTTTCTTGGTCACTGGTTTTTAATATCGGTGTTTTGGCACCAATCGCTCAACAATGGCGTTCCAGTTACCTCAATCACACTCAAGTTTTCCTATTGGGTCAGTCAGGGTGAACAATTGAAGTGCCTCAGATAAGCTGGCCGATGTTTCAATAGGATGACCTATCTTCGTCACAGGCCTTGTCATCCTTGGCTTGTTAGTTTTAAAGAAATAGTAGTGACATCATCTACTACAGATGACGTCACCTCAGGTGATGACGTCGCTATTAACCACCTTAAAAATAACACGTCAATGATGACAAGGTGCCTCAGACGAAAATAGGTCCTTCTATCGAAACATCGGCCAGCTTGTCCGAGGCACTTCAACTGTTCACCTTGACTATCCCACTGCGTGATTTCATCTGCGGCTCCCATCTATATTTTCAAATCTATCTTAAAAGCTTTTGGCTAACACTCTTTCATTATGAGCTTGGAAGCGCTACACCACCAGTTCCAAGCGTCCTCGCTTCCCGTATCCTCACGCTTTACTTCTTCTTCGGTTAATTCCCCCCGCCCCGAAAATGCAACTAATCGACGCCGGTGTTTGTCGCATACTCGCGTTTGCGAAAATGGTTTCATCAATTGAAGCTTTTTAAAAATGTGCGCTAACGTTTAGGTGATGTATGCTTGAAACTTTGCGTTAGGTGACTCTAGCTTAAAAGTATTGATTCTTGCTGCGGTGAGAGTCAATCCTACCTATATAGCCCTCCCCCCCCCAAAAAAAAAACCAAGAACATACTAATGTAAGCATGAAGGGCACGCACTCTTTATTACAGCGTGGAGAACGATACGAACTGATGGTGCAGCTGATGGAGAAGTTATTGTCCAGAATGGACAGACGAATCTCTGTTTCACCCATCCTTCACAGCTTCGCTATCAAATTGCAGAAATTTGTTCCCTTACTCGTCGCTTGTCTGGCTCTTTTGCTATCAGGTGCATCTCGACGAGTTCCTTGATTATGCATTAGGACGCCACTTTGTTCTCTGAACGAAGGTACTCACAGGCTGTAGTTTGGTTTTGCCGAACCTCGCGCAGGTGGGAATGTTTACTGCCAACGGCAGGTGGCAAGTAGATGTTGGTCGACTCGACGCAGAAGCTGGCTCCGCTATTACCACTTGTCGTGACTGTTCTTCTAATATATAAATGAGGGCTCTTTTAAAACGCTTCATTGCAGCTGGAGGAGGGGCCGGGTACTGCAGAATTCAGGAAGTTCGATACCGTACGTTGCCTTCAGTTGCTACTATGTCCTTGGATGAAGATTGGCCAGCGGCCACCTTGCTTGCTTGCTTGCTTGCTTGTTCCTTTCTTTTCTGGCTCTCACCCACTAAGGGGGGATTGGCCAAGAAGCCGGTGGGTAATGCAAGTCCATACCTATAGATTTTTAGTTTAGGGGAATATAAATACTGTGTTTTGACTGTGAAAATAAATTGGCGCAATCTCAAAAAAAGAAAAAAAGGGGGGGAGAAATATTCGAATTCGTTGAATATCTGAGGTGGAATCATCATATGAAAATCTCCTGAAAGTTGAATCATTGCAGTGTATCAGCTAAATACTAAGTGATGGCGTGGCTAGTAAAATTCGAGAGCTGATCGCTGACTCAACAAGGTAATCTTCTTGTTTTATATATGAATTCGCAGAGAGCCCCGCAGACGTTCCTGTCGCTGTGTCCCAATGAAGTGGCCCCAAAAGACAAAATATTGGGAGTATTAAGTGATATTCCTAATTTTCTGAATAAAATTTTGAAGCAGTTTCTTCTTGATTTTTGAATCGGTGACATGTGATAAGAAAATGGTCGATATGTTCAGGTTCCTTACAGCTTGAGCACAGAGGGGATGGCAACCAGACCAGACCTGTTTAAGTAGAAATTAAGAGGTGGTACACGGCAACGTAATTTTGTTATCAAGACTTCCAACTTACGCGTGGGACACCATTTATCATTCCATGTGTAGTACAGGTGCGAAAAATCTTGATTTGGTATCATGATTTTTGATGAGTCTTCAAGAAGGGAAAGTTTTCTAAACCCTCGCTGCATGTTACATAAGCTGTAGGAGGCATGATTGGCACAATCGGAAGATCAAGAGATGTTCGCGCAAGTGTATCAGCCATCTCGTTTATAAATATACTACGATGGCCTGGCGCCCATATCGTTCGCACTAGACGAATGTTTGCTGGGATTAGTGATTTAAAAGTCCCTAGTACTGGCTGATGTCGACGACGATGATAAGAATGAACACACGGAATACGAGTCAGGCACTATCACAGCGGTCGAATGAGTCGCACGAAGTTTACCAATAGCTATTATAAAGGCCATTACTTCCGCTTCAAATATTGGTGTATAATCTGAGAGGCGTAATGAAAATGACCAGAATAATGAGAGAGAAAAAATACCGACACCTGCCTTCTCGCCACTCATAGATGCATCGTTTGCAATTACTATGTTAGTACCTAATTGAGACAGGTGTTGTTCTGATAAACCAATCAAATATTTAGAGGGCAAGTGTTTAGCGTTCATGGAGAAGATATCGTCAAATTTTATTTGAACTCAGCCGATTGGTTTGACAGATGGTGCGATCTCGGATATATTAACATTTTAAGCATCTAGAAGTGTTTGAACAAATAGCACTTGGGGTTTATATACACGGGACCAATGCTCATTGAAAAAGACACCAGGCTCGGCAATCTCGTCTCCAACTACTCTAGCTTCGCCTTTTTCGACTTCAATAGGCAACGGAATCTGCCTAGCTTCAGTGGAATTGATGATAATGATTTGGAAGACTGCTTCGAAAAATACGAAAGGGTGAAACAAGCACAACAAGTGGGACCATGCGAACGACCTTACGATAGTCCAATCTTATTTGAAGGACTTCGCGAGATTATGCAACTTTAATCGCGTGAACGACCTACCCCTGTGGTCAGCCTTCCAAACTGCGTTTGTGAATTTGTTTGACTACGGGCCGAGCGGCTCTTGTATACTCGACAAACACTTGATGTTAAAAAATACACCAGCTATATGAAAATGTGGTCGACCTTTTCTGGTGTGTCAACCCACTCTTGAGAGTATCCGAGACGATTACACACATCTTGAAAGGTATGATGACGACACAATTCAGATGCTTTTCGCCAGGAGCACCCCAACTGCAAAGAGTGATCGAAATCTGTCAAAGCTTTCACAAGCTTTGAAAACAGTGTGACCACTACTCGTCGTGTAACGCGTCGTCTGCAAAACTATCCGCTGTCACGTCGGCTAGCATTGCGGCAGACCAATCTGATTTGCTTCTCGAGATTAGGCAGTTTGTATAAAAAAGATTGCGCCAGCTCAAGCACCAACTGCGGCTGCTCAAATGCCTATGTTGAAGCACTGAGCGAAGCGAGAAGTTTGCCCGCAACGAAAGCCAACGTCCCCACGCACATTTTTGTCGTGGTGCCTCAGTCTGTCCACCAAGCTGCCCGTTCCGTTCACCCGACCAGCCGTGATGCAGTCAAAAAACAGCTCCATATGATTCGTCAGTGTATTAGCGGGTCATTTATCATAGTTTTTGTAACGGGATCAATTTTGTTCTGCGTGACAATTTAGGGCCCCAAAACTTACAATTTTCTACCATAGCCTCAGTCTGCTTCATTTGGCCCGCCTGCCACTTTTAACACATTGTCATCTCACCGCAACTTTCACAGACACCGGTCGCCTTCATCTTCTAGCCGTTCCCTCTACCCTATACTATATCACCCCACACCCAGTTCCTGAGACAAACTAGGAGCCTCAGATCCACAGGCATAAACTCTGGAGCTTTCGAACTCTACAAGACATTCTTTTTCGCTGTCTATTATCGTACTTCTTCATTGAAAGTTTTTTGCATTCATTGACACTGGCGGCATACAAGGCATAACATCGCAGTTCCTAAATGTACTGCACATATACGCAGCTTCTTACTGTCAACCGTTTTTCAGCAGTCACTCAGCACAAGAGAAGTTTCAATCAGAGCGGAGAGTTGGGAAGCTAATGGCGGTCTTGAAGAAAAGTGATCGCCCATTTGCAGGCAACTACTGACCAATATCGCCCAGTAGTGTTTGTTCAAAGATTACAAAACACGTCATCTTGTGACATGTTTGCTGCGTTTTGATCATTCACAAACATTTTTTTAACGGAAGCCAACGTGCTGTCGTAAAGATGACGCATTTGAGACCTAACGAGGGTTATTCCGGCACGACATTCACATTCGCTTTAATCGCATAATCCTAGTTTGCAAACTCTTACAATTCTAAAAGAGGTCTCCGACAATATACCTACTACCTTATTGAACGAAATCGCACCTCTAAACCCTCATCGACAGGTTTTAACTGCAGCATTCCAAAGGATTCGCGAATATTTTGTACATGATAATGATCACTAATCTGAACTTCTCCATGTCCCGTCCGGCATGGAACCGGTTATCATACTTGGGCCTCTTTAGTCCTTAATATAGGTTTAACTACATTCCACTTTACGTTAAACATAACCTCTGTCTTTTTCCATATAATTGTGCCCTCCACCACCATATAAATAATTGACGTTTTTTACCCAACAATCGTCTCTTGCGCATTTATCAGTGGTTTACAACTAGTAAATTTTGATCGTCCATACAGAAGGTATTTTTGAAAAAAACAAACATTACTAAGTGCTTTTTACATCACCCGCGACCACATACAAACTAGTTACGAATCAACAACTGCGACACACTGTGACACAGAAGGACAGGTGCGCATCTTTTGAATGGTCTATTGCGGGGCGACCATAAACATTAGATAAACTTCGCTAATCACACGCTCAGATGCATATATTATAACTTTCTGTAGCACTACCTTTCGTGAAAACATTCACTTATAAACAATTGTCAGATGGAAACATCAGTAATCATCAGCTCACACTGTTCCCTACCAAACTAATCACACAAAATAGCGGATATTCTGGAACCGTGCAAGCAATACCGGAGTATTAGTTATCAACACTAACGTCAGAGTCTCCACTTTCAAATATCAGCTAAAAATTTCCACCCTCACTATGCGTCATGGTATTCCATGTCCAGACACCATGTCGCAACCAGCTTATCCAATGAGTCTATCGAGATGACAGCAGAAGTCATCCGATTTCTGTAAACCAACCGAACGCTCACACTACCTAATTTTAACAGACTTTCTTTTTGGCAACCGCTCGAGATCGGTATATTTGTACGAATCCAACAGTGGTCCTCTACAATTTGCGCTATTCAAAAATGCCATCCCTCATTGATACTGCCATATCTGGGTCGCCAACCTTTCACGTACAATTTCCAAACGGGCCGTTTAGCATAATATAAACAAATGGAATGAACAAAGATACTCTAAAGACTAAGTCAACAGAGGTGTTAGCAAATTGTTTGGAACCTAAGCATGACTTTCTGATTACCATGGTCTGGAGTAGGGTGAATGAGTATGAGGCAGGTCGAATGTTCCCAGCAACCAGGTTGCGTTTGAAATTAACCCGTACGTGCCAGCCTGCGGCGAATCCGGAGAGATATTTGGGGATAGCTTTCATGATTGTAGTTACGAAGTCGGTTTTTTCTATTGATTGTTCGGAAGATTATTAGGTCTCCCTGAGTGTTAGTTAAAAAATGTTTAACCACGATGCTTTATACGTGATGCC
>WOVY01007898.1:25000-35611 GCA_013436015.1 Rhipicephalus annulatus | reverse complement strand
TGTCACCGTCCGGGCGCTTCTTTGCGTTACTGCTATGAATAATGCAATGTCAACTAGCCAACCAGTCTGTCTTTTTTTACTGAATTTTATCATTAAGAAGACAGTAAAGGATAAGGTCGAAAACTTATGCGAAATCGGTACAATGGGTTTCTGATGTCCAGACCTAAATGATACGCCTCTTAAGCCACATTGTTTGCGAAGCAGAGTGTATTGTAATCTAATGACGCTAATCATAAGTGCTTGCAAAGATAGGGGGACCGATGATGTTAAAAGAGGGGGAGTGCCCCTTCATACCCCGTACATTCTATCGTCTTAGCGCCGCGTTTCAATCTGAAGGCCTTAGTGGGAAGGGGCGCTATACGGTTAAATTTCACCCACATTCCCTACCCCTCCTATCCTGCTGTCTCTGATGCGTGCACCTATGATGCTAATAGAACTTCCCTTGCTTTCACAGTGGCCGACGCTCACGCCGCAAATAGGTCGCTATTTACGGTTAGGTCTGGAAAAACAATACACTGGTACCGTAAGCAACGCGTAGCAAAGGGTGTTACTCAAGCCGATCTATTACGCAGCGGCAGGCTTACCGACATCTTCCTCTCGATCGGCTACGGGACGACTAGGTGCGATCACAGCTGAACAGCTTGGTTGTTCAAATGAAACAAGCGCGAGACAGGTCACGCGACTCAGCTGCTGCTGCACTGCGAAGTCTCGAGCGCACGCTGGCAGATGGTGGCAGTGATACTGTCCTTCTAACCCTTTCCGACCTCAATAATTTCTATTCAATGTATGTAAATGTTTTTTACAATTCTGCGTGCGCATCTTCAAGCTAGTCCAAAAAGTTGAAAAAAACATTCTGCTCATATCATTAATGACAATTAGGTATTGAATTACTTGCTGCCATCATGTAATTAGCAATGAATGAATTTAGGATGATATAACGTCATTCAGTACGTAATTATTTTGCTTGAACGGCATGAGCACAGTTTTTTTATTGCTTACATTTGATTTGAATGATGCACAATAGTGCGCAATAGCCGAAATTCACATTTTCGATATAAAACTATAGCAAGTGATATTACCTCTGTTAGGCGGAAAAATTGTTGCGCAAGCGCTTCGGTAATTTCTTCGTTCAAATGTGGCCCAACCTTTTATGGATCTACCAGGTTAGCAGAATATGTAAGGCAGATGCAAAATATATAACACAATCTGCCCTGCCTACGCACTAAATACTTGCCCCCTTGAATTTGTTCACACCTACCGTTATCTAGGCATTCATATTACCAATGAGCTCTCTTGGAAGCAGCACATACAATACATTACATCAAAAGCTAATCACTCATTAGAATATCTGAAAAGAAATTTTTCGTTTGCACCTGTGCAATTAAAACGACTGCTATATATAAGCTACGTGCACCCCAAACTGGAATACACCTCATCCGTCTGGGATCCCCATCAAGTCACATTAGTTAACGAAATTGAATCGGTGCAAAATCGTGCTGTTCCTTTCATCCAGAATAATTATCATCGTTCTGTTAGTGTTTCATTATGAAGAGTACGCTCCATATTCCATTACTTTCTATGCGCAGAAAGGAATCATGCATTTCATTATTTCATGAAATCTATCACCACAATTCTTTCCTTCGCTCACTTCGAATTCACCCGGCCTCGTACCATTCTGCTCGCCATGATCACGTCCACAAGGTCAGCGTATACCTCGTCAAAAACACTTTAGCATGTTCACAATCATTCCTCCCTAAGACCTCAATAGATTGGAATAACCTACCTACATCATTATTGAGCATCACCGATCCCACTCGATTTACGAAGGCACTAATAAACTAAGAATCGGGAGCTGTACTAATCGGCGTAAGTGTTATTGACTGCTTAGTGTATTCTTTGTGGTTATGGTTCAGTTGTTTTTTAATAACGTGTAGTCCTTTCATGTAAAACTTCATCATTATATTTATCTTTTTTGTTAAAGATGTTTACATAATCCTGTATTTATTTTTTTCATCTATGTTTCCGCCCCTCCTCTCTATAATGTACAAATGTACCCTGATGGTTTCACAAATAAATAAGTAGCAGGAAAACAACTTTCTTTTTCCAGGAGCTGGTTTCTGGACAAACACTGTTTTTTTTACTGCAGTTATTTTAAACCTCAATAATAATACATGATTATATGACGCCATAGTGAATGGCTCCAAAAATATTGACCATATGGTGTTGTTTAACGGATGCCTAAATCGAGAAATAAATAAACAAACAAAATATATTAATAATTAAATTGTGACAAGCCCGTCAGTGATTCGTTTTCATACTTTTCTTCCATAGTGTGGCCACAAACAAACAATGATGATGTCCTTTTAGCTTGAACAAAGGAAGGATAGTGGGCGGCAACAATATTTTTGGGGGAGGTTCCCCAACCCTTAACGGGGAACTTTTTTTCCTCTACCTCCTTCAATCTTCCAGTTCCCACGTGTAGGGTAGCAAACAGATTTTCCTGGACCGGTTAACCTTCCCGCCTTTCCTTCTCTGCCATTTGTTCTCTCTTCTGCGTAGGCCTACAGGGGTAGATGTAAATTTCCACAGCTACGAGCAAAGCTCTAAGATCAGATATAAGGACTCCTTGCGTGCATAAACTGTCAGTGAGGCTGTCGACTGTGAGAGGAGAAAGCCAAGGTGTGTTTACGTGTGCCCCTCGCGTGTTCGTACATCGTTGCGCGCACTGTTGAAGCGTGCAAGCAAAGAGCTGTCACGTGCCGTTTGTTGACGCTCGCGTAGAGCCGGGGCCAAAGTTCATTAGCGACATGCGATGGAGAGGCACGAGAAGTAAACAAACACAAAACCCGAATATACCACCTCCTCATTTCGTTTTTTTTACGCCATGCAAAACTAAACGAAACACGGAACGCTGCGAGTAAAAACGTATAATCAACCCGCTTGAGGACAGAATAGTAAATAAACACGGATTATTCGGCGTTCATTTCACGTAGGGCCTGGCTGTATTACACCATTACGATTGCCACATACGCGTGATTCACGCCGCCTAGCAAACATTCGTTGTCGTTTTTTTTTTGTGTTTTTCGCGTCGTTATACAAGCCGCGCGACTAAACAAACCACCGCTGCGCGGGGGTCGCCGAGCACCTCGCGTTGGATTGTGTACTAACACAAAGTGCACCGTGCGCGGGCGAAGTAGCATATGCTGAATAGACAATGGCGTAAAGAAAGGCCCAGAAAACGAAACAATGCTTTATGAGCACGACGACGACGTCATTTGGAAAATGTATACCGCGCACGGCTTTGCAAAGCCGAGGATCTTCCCCTCCGAACCCATGGAGAGCGAGCCAACGCTTCAGTTTCGGACTTTAGTTTTTTTTGCTTTGCCTGCGTTTTTCACCGAAGTCTCGGGTCATGTGAGGTGACGATTAGCGAGATTGTATGCGTACACCTCAAACACCGCTCGTGTTGACCCTTTCACCCAGCGCTGTGCGGGGGTGCAGCTGCCGCTTCGAAACGAATTAACTCTCGGCACGCGATGTCTGGAGCGACCGGTTATACCGCGGAACATCTCGTTCTACAAGAGAGCGCGTGCCACGAACGAGTGAGTATCCCGTGTCTAAACGAGGTAATGGAAACGCTCTCATGATTGTGTGCGTGTCGTATCGATGACGCCATTATATTTGTTAGCATCGCGTCTGCAGACGCGGCGGCGACCAGTCGTCCCCGAGCCTGTTCGTTGTCATCATGTGTTGCTCCGTCCATTATGTTCTAATATCCTGTCTCTCTCTCTCTTCGTTTTTGCTTCATGCAATCTGCTGCTTTCATACTGCGCTGATATGTATGCCTGTTTTATTGATGTCCAGATCTCAAACAACACACGCACGTACGAGATTTATCACAAAAATGACCAACTCGTCCAAATAGTCATTCCACTGCCAGCTTCTTTTTTTTACACCAGCAGCGTACCGTGGAACAGAAGGTTTTTATTGTGCTAAATGAAGAAGAATACATGTGCATGATATACAGAAAGAGGTCCCATAGTCAGAGACTGCAAGGGGACCCCACCACTTCATACTCAGCGCCACAAAAAAAAACAAAAAAAACGGACTCCTGTGTCACGCAGAAGCGCAGTAGTGTTAACGAAGTTACCTATAAAGACAATCGAACTATATAAAATATTGCTCTACAATACGCAATGTACAACCACATAAGACAAAATATATGTGTTACGCGATACCTAAAGTATGTTTAGTTAATGACATTTGCCTAGAAATTTCTAGCTAGACATCTTGTGTTTCTGTAACGTCTTGCGTTCAATGTAACGTTGGTAAAAATATTGCATCACTCTTCATTTTAGCCTTCGGAGGAAGTACGCAATTTGGGAACTACTCGTGCACTGCGCGACCTATACGGTAAACAGTCAGTTTTTAGGTGTCTGCGGTACAGGGAACATGCGATACCTGCCGTTGCGATGTGTCGCTATATGTATAGACCATCCTGGACGACTGTGTCGGGAATATATCATATTCAGAGACCGTCCCGGGCGTACGCTCGAGCTCACCTCGACGATAGACCAATGCCTCTTGAACTCATTCTTACATGTCATCGACAGAAGACATCGGAGCGGAAGTTTCAATGAAGACGCTACTGAAGCTGTTAAAATAAATCGCGGCATATTCATGAAATGGATGACGATAATGATTGCGGCGAAGCGCTGGGATCATTCTGTGTTACCGCAAATCACCCGTGACAATGATCGCTGCAAGTGAGTAACAAAGTGGTGTACAGTATGCTGCACGAGCTAGTAGTAGTCAGTGATCATCATCATCTCCTTCTTCTCCTACATTGGCTGTGTTCCGATTCTTAGACAGCACGTAGACAGTCTGTGAAGACTGCTTAGAAGACAGCATCGAGCCCATGCTGTCCGAGAAATGGAACACATTTAGACGGCTGGACGGATGGACGGATTGACGGATGGATGGATGGATGGACGGATGAAAGGACGGACGGACCGACAGACGGGCGGATGGACGGACGTGCCTGTACCCTTTAGATCGGGCGTTGACGAGTGCCACTAAGCCGTAATACTTAATGAACCAAAAACTAGATTTATTTTTCCCCCCTTAAATAGTGAGGTCGAGGATTCGTACTTTGCAATGAAGAGTTTAATTTTCACTCGTTGCCTTGACTTTAGCCACCAATCAGATAACATCCTTCTAGTTAATTCTACCCGCTTAAAGTCTATTTTGCCCTCACCGTCCCTAAACCCCAGTGCTTTGAAAAGCTCTGCGCCATCATCCTGAACTTTAGGGCGAAGCCCTTTACAGAACATTATCAAGTGTTGGGCAGTTTCTTCTTCCTCTCTACACGCACTGCATACCGTGTTTACCCCTTCGTATTTAGCCCGATATGTCTTGGTTCGCAATACTACCGTCCTGGCCACAAACAGTAGAGAACTACCCCGAGTATTATCATAGATCTTTTCCTTGGCAATTTCCTGCTTAAAAGTTTGAAAGATCTCTAGTGCGGACTTCTTAATCACGCCAATTCTTCACATATCGGTCTCAGCTTCCTTCACCTTCTTCTTAACCGATAATTCTTTTTCGTTTGGCCCCCTGCTGTTTTCCAAGTACTTACCAGTCAATTTTCTGCTTCGCTTCCGCCATTTTGTATCGACATTCTTCATGTACAAGTAGCTGAATACCTTCCTAGCCCAACGCTTCTCCCCCTTTTTTCTCTCAATCGGTTCTCAAATTTTATCTTGCTGCAAGCTTCCCTGCCCTCAAATGATGTCCATCCCATATCGCCTTGTACTCCTTGATTTGGTGTATTCCCGTGAGCTCCTAAGGCAAGCCTACCTATTCCACGTTGCTTAATTTCTAACCTTCCTTGAACTTCTGATCTCATGCACAAGATCGCATCGCTGAACGTCACACGAGGAACCATGACCCCTTTCCATATTGCTCTCACATTATCATACCTATTGTAATACCACCGTGCCCTGTTTTTCATCACCGCTGCATTTCTGTTGCCTTTAGTCGACACGTATATTTCGTGTTCCCTTAGGTACTCGGCCCTATTGCTTATCCATACGCCAGATATTTGTAATTATCTGTTATTTCTAGCGTGACCTCCTGTATTCTAAACTCACTACCTTAATTGTCATTAAAAATCACGACTGCTCATTTTTTTCTTACTGAATCTAAAATATAACCTATCTCCCTCATTACCGCAGATTTCCACCAATCTCTGCAAATCTTCCTTGTTGTCGGCCACTAGCACTATATCATCTGCGTACATCAATGCTGGTAGTGCCCGTTCAATGAGTTTTCTTTCTTTGACGAAAGAGAGGTTGAAGCCCAGTCCACTTCCCTCTAATTTGGCTTCTAATCCTTGTAGGTACATCATGAATAATAAGGGTGACAGGGGACACCCCTGCCTAAGCTCCGTTTTACCTCTGCAGGCTTGGATACCTGTTTTTTCCCAAATGATAACTAAAATTGTTACCTTTATAGATATCCTTTAAAAGATTAGTGACTACATCTTCAACACCTAGTGTGTCCAGCATTTCCCACAATTCCTCGTGAACCACGCTATCGTACGCTCCCTTGATATCCAAAAATGCTAGCCACAGGGGCCTGTGTTCCTTTTCTGCCATTTCGATGCACTTCGTCAGTGAGAACAAATTGTCTTCCAACCTCCCGTGTTTCCGAAACCCATTCTGCAGTTCCCCCAGCACCCCCTCATCCTCTACCTATGCCTGCAGTCTTTCCTTTATAATCTGCATGGCTAGCCTGTAGACCACTGATGTCACTGTTCTATCTATCTATCTATCTATCTATCTATCTATCTATCTATCTATCTATCTATCTATCTATCTATCTATCTATCTATCTATCTATCTATCTATCTATCTATCTATCTATCTATCTATCTATCTATCTATCTATCTATCTATCTATCTATCTATCTATCTATCTATCTATCTATCTATCTATCTATCTATCTATCTATCTATCTATCTATCTATCTATCTATCTATCTATCTATCTATCTATCTATCTATCTGTCTGTCTGTCTGTCTGTCTGTCTGTCTGTCTGTCTGTCTGTCTGTCTGTCTGTCTGTCTGTCTGTCTGTCTGTCTGTCTGTCTGTCTGTCTGTCTGTCTGTCTGTCTGTCTGTCTGTCTGTCTGTCTGTCCTGTCTGTCTGTCTGTCTGTCTGTCTGTCTGTCTGTCTGTCTGTCTGTCTGTCTGTCTGTCTGTCTGTCTGTCTGTCCTGTCTGTCTGTCTGTCTGTCTGTCTGTCTGTCTGTCTGTCTGTCTGTCTGTCTGTCTGTCTGTCTGTCTGTCTGTCTGTCTGTCTGTCTGTCTGTCTGTCTGTCTGTCTGTCTGTCTGTCTGTCTGTCTGTCTGTCTGTCTGTCTGTCTGTCTGTCTGTCTGTCTATCTATCTATCTATCTATCTATCTATCTATCTATCTATCTATCTATCTATCTATCTATCTATCTATCTATCTATCTATCTATCTATCTATCTGTCTATCTGTCTGTCTGTCTGTCTGTCTGTCTGTCTGTCTGTCTGTCTGTCTATCTATCTGTCTGTCTGTCTGTCTGTCTGTCTGTCTGTCTGTCTGTCCTGTCTGTCTGTCTGTCTGTCTATCTATCTATCTGTCTGTCTGTCTGTCTATCTGTCTATCTGTCTGTCTGTCTATCTGTCTGTCTGTCTGTCTGTCTGTCTGTCTGTCTGTCTGTCTGTCTGTCTGTCTGTCTGTCTGTCTGTCTGTCTGTCTGTCTGTCTGTCTGTCTGTCTGTCTGTCTGTCTGTCTGTCTGTCTGTCTGTCTGTCTGTCTGTCCTGTCTGTCTGTCTGTCTGTCTGTCTGTCTGTCTGTCTGTCTGTCTATCTATCTATCTGTCTATCTGTCTGTCTGTCTGTCTGTCTGTCTGTCTGTCTGTCTGTCTGTCTGTCTGTCTGTCTGTCTGTCTGTCTGTCTGTCTGTCTGTCATACGTTTGGGTTCTCTCGTGGTCACCCCCTTAACTTGGCGTGAACCAAAATTAGCATGGGAAGGTAAGATGGGTTGGCGAATATGACGTCCTGATGAGGACATGAATAACGTCATAATCCCGTCGCGTACCTCGTCCAAAACTTTCCGCCAGACAATGGCCACAGGTTATGGACACTTTGTGTCTACCCAGGAACGAAGAGAACACACAAGGGCAATTTTAACGCGCGAGCGTTACGAAATCCCCGCCGCGGTGGTCTAGTGGCCAATTGGTACTAGGCTGCTGACCCACAGATTGCGGGATCGATTCCCGGCTGCGGCCGTTGCATTTACGATGGAGGCGAAAATGCTGTAGGTGCGTGTGCTATATTTGGATGCAGGCTAAAGAACCCCAGAGGGTTGAAATTCCGGAGCCTTCAACTACGGCGTCTCTCCTAATCATAGGGTGGTTTTGGGGCGTTAAACCGCATATATCAATCATATTTATCAGTGTTAAGATATACCTGATATCGGTAGCGTCGACCCATTGAATGCAAAGGATAAATGTCAGGGTCCCAGCTGGAATCGTACCTAAGCATTCTGCGTGGCAATGAAGCATTTTACCATAGAGCTGCGCCAGGTCTCACACCTACTTTTCAAATGACGCTAATCTTCGTGAAACGTCAATAGTGGTTGCAGTGCTGCCTACCCAATTTATAAACATTAAATATGTACTCCTTTGATACAGTCATCACGTCGGGTGATAGTCATCACGTCGGGTCAGTCATCACGTCGGGTCAGTCATCACGTCGGGTCATCACGTCGGGTATTGTGGTTAGGTGCCAAGCGCTGGAGTCGATTTATGCAGCGCTGTCCAGGGCCAGCATCCTCGCGAGCATCAGCGCTTCATATCAGCCTCAGGTGTTGCTCATACGCATGTTGCAGTTGGCATCATTGCGCAAGAGCAAACAACTGGTTATATAAACATGAACTTTTCAACTTAAGTTTGCGCCTACATTTGTACCTTATTTAGCGTCATTTTATGACGTGTTGCTCAATAAAAAAATTGCAACATGGTCACCTTCCCTCCACAATGTCGATTCCCAGGTACGTGTGATCTGCCGAATTTTTCGCTGTTCAGATTCTTAAACTTACACCGACAATATAATATTTTTATGGAAATCACTTCGGGCTGGTACGGCTCATACATGCTGTCCTGTATGGAGGACTTTATCTAGTGCCGTTATTTCCAGCGAGAATAGGCTTGCTGCCCAAATAATTTCTATTCCTATATTCGCAACTTTTTTTCCGGTCTGCTGGTGCAAAGTCTGACCACTAACGCTATTCGTGAGTAAAACTCGTGCTTAAGTTATTAGCGATGAAAAAAGTGCCTATTTGGAAGCCTTCAGTGAACTCTTGGAAAGTGAGCCGCATGTTTTCTATTTTTTTAGCACTCTCGACGATACGCATAGGGAAACGCGTAGGGAATTAACGCTTATCCTGATTGCCTGAAGCGGCAGATAGTACTTACGCGGGAGTTGGTAATGGTCGGCTAGCTAACGTAAGTTATGACTTCCCTATTGAAATGTTCACTGATTTACACAAACACATGTCGGCATACCAGTAAGTAAAACAGAAAATGCACACGGATGTAACGAAACAATTTCATTGGAAGAAATAAAAATAACAAAGTTCAAGTAAAATGCGAAAGAAGATTTGCAGTGCGATGAACTGCTGCTTAGAACTTTCCACCCCCGTAGAAACCGGCTTCGACCATCACATGTCAAATCAAATCAAATCAAATCAAATCAAATCTTTATTTGTCGCAAAAATATACACGCATAGGGGTTAGTAGGCGTCCTTTGTTGTCTTCAGATTCCATATGAGTTAGCACCATTTCTCCTAAGGCGTCGAAGGTCTTAACACAGAAGCCTCCTAGGGAACGGCGCAAGTGGTCCATGTGGGTGCGGATGTCTCGTTCGGTGTATTCAGGCTTCCTTGTTTTTACCATCCGCACCAGTCTCAAGATCTGATTTTCAGCCTTGCTTTTTGCAGCTGGTGCGCTTTGGCTGGACTGCCTTGACTCGACGTCCTGGCGTGCAGCGGGCTCCTAATTTTCATGCTCAGTTCGTCCATGGCACTCTGGCACTGTATGCCACTCTGCTTACTTCGTCAAGCTCTTGTCAATCGAAGGAATGTGCTATGGTTTCGGGCTGATGGGAATCGCACGTTCTTTTTCCTCTTCCTTCGGTCGAGATACGGGTGATATTGCTGCGACGGAAATAATGGCTGGGGTGTTGACCCAATGGGCTGTGTCCGTGGCCTCCCTTCGGTCTTGTGTGGAAGCGATAGCGGGGTTTGAAGCCGCGTCGGTGCTAGCCTGTAGGTCTGTTAGATAGGAAATGTACGGATGTTCTCCCAGGTCATTTGTCGAGAGTCCGATGGTGACTGACGATGTGGTTGGGGCTTTAGCAGACTTTTTTAATAGGTTGGAGTGGAAAATGGCTGCTATTTCCTTGGGTCGATGTGCGGGTGATCCCCGATGCAAAGGAGACACTGGGAGGGATGTTGATGCAGTGGAAAGCGCACGTTGTTTTTTCTCTGCCTTGCGTCGACATGCGGGCGATTCCAGG
>WOVY01007898.1:0-20000 GCA_013436015.1 Rhipicephalus annulatus | reverse complement strand
GCGGGATGTTGCCGACGCTGCCTTGCCGATGTGGCTTCTTGTTCCAGGACAGCAGGATCTTGTCGACGCTGACGTGCCGCTGCAGCTTCTTGATCACGTATGTACAACGGGATGTTGCCGATGCTGTCTTGCTGATGTGGCTTCTTGTTGCCGTACAGCAAGATCTTGCGGACGCTGCCTTGCTGATGTGGCCTCTCGTTCTCACACGGAAGGATCTTGCCGACACTGCCTTGCTGATGTGGCTTCTTGTTCCCGTACAGCAGGATCTTGTCGATGCTGACGTGCCGCTGCAGCTTCTTGATAACGTATGTTCAACGGGATGTTGCCGATGCTGTCTTGCTGATGTGGCTTCTTTCTGCCGTACAGCAAGATCTTGCGGACGCTGCCTTCCTGATGATGCCTCTCGTTCTCATACGGAAGGATCTTGCCGACGCTGACGTGCCACTGCAGCTTCTTGTTCACGTACGGCGGGATCTTGCCGACGCGGCCTTGTTGATGTAGCTTCTTGTTCCCGTACAGCAGGATCTTGCCGACGCTGACGTGCCGCTGCAGCTTCTTGTTCATGTACGGCGGGATGTTGCCGACGCTACCTTGCCGATGTGGATTCTTGTTCCAGGACAGCAGGATCGTGGCGGCGACGTCGCGCCGCTTCCCGGCGTGCTTCAGCCTCTCGTGCTCTCACTTCAGGGTCATGTCTGCGAGCGAGCGCCGCCGCTGCCCTGCGCGCCCGCCTTTCGGCATGCTTATCCACACGAGCACACACCGACGGCAACGAGCATCGGCAACTACAAACCTGTATCGCTATCGATTTGATTAAAAAACCATTGCTTTAAAGAACACCTGGCGTCTTCCGTTAAGCAGCTGGGGTCTGATGAAAAAAGTGCCTATATGAAAACCTTTAGTGAACTCTCGGGAAAAACCGCATGTTTTATATATTTTTTTCTTGCACTATAGCGACAATACACATAGGGAAACGCCTAGCGAATTAAGCACTTATCCTGATCGCCTGAAGAGGCAGATGTTACTTACGCGGGAGTCGGTAATGGTCACGTACCTAACGAAAGTTATGACTTCCTTTTTAACTGTTCACTGATTTACACCAACACATGTTCGCATAACCGTAAGTAAAACAGAAAATGCACACGGATGTAACGAAAGAAATAAAGATAGCTCTGTTTACATTCGAAGAAATAAAAATAACAGAGTTCAAGTAAAATGCGACAGAAGATTTGCAGTGCGATGAACTGCTGCTTAGAACTTTCCACCCCCTGAGTAACCGGCTTCGACCTTCACATCTCAAATCAAATCAAATCTTTATTTGTCGCTAAATATACACGCATCGGTGTTAGTAGATGCCCTTGTTTTCTTGAGATTCGATATGAGTTAGCACCATTTATACTATGGCGTTTGACGATCTTGGCACGGAAGCCTCCTAGAGAACGGCACAAGCGGTTCATGTGGGTTCGAATGTCTCGTTCGGTGTATTCAGGGTTCTTTGGTTTTACCATCCGCACCAGTCTCAAGATCTGATCTTCAGCCTTACTTTTTGCAGCTGGTGCGGTTTGGCTGGACGGCCTTGACTCGATGTGTTGCGATCAGCGGGCAACTGCTTTTCAAGCCCAGTTCGTCCGTGGCACTCTGGTACTGGATGCCACTATATGCTGACTTCGTCAGGCTGTTGTCAATCGAAGGAATGTGCCATGATTTCGGGCTGATGGGAATCGCACGTTGTTTTTCCCCTTACTTCGGTCGAGATACGGGTGATTCCCAATGCGACGGAAACAATATGGCTGGGGTGTTGACCGAATGGGCTGAGCCCGTGGCTTCCCTTCGGTCTTGCGTGGAAGCGATAGTTGTGTTTGACGCGTCGTTGGCGCTGGCCTGGAGGTCTGTTAAGTAGGAAACGTACGCATGTTCTCCCGGGTCTTTTGTCGAGAGTTCGATGGTGACCGTCGAAGTAGGTGGGGCTTCAGCAGACTTTTTGATGAGTTGGAAGGGAAAATGGTACTAATCAGCCTTGAGACGATGTGCGGGTGATCCCCGATGCAACGGAAGCACTGAGACGGATGTTGATGCAGTGGAAAGCGCACTTTGTTTTTTCTCTGCCTTGCGTCGTGATGCGGGAATTCCTGATGACAAGAGGACTTTGGCTGGGTCGTTGACGTTTTGGGTGGTCCCCATGGCTTCTCTCCGGCCATGGGAGGAGGCAGTGGTAGCCTTCGAGGCTGCGTAGGCGATGGCTGCGGCTTGGTGTAATACAAAACGCCCGAAACGAACGTGTACAAATATTCAAATAGTGGGGAGCGGTCCCAAAACTATGTGATCGTGCCATGCATGTCAATAATCATCTTGACTTGGGAAATACTAAGAGCTTTCCGCAGGTCATGCTCTTCAGAAGAACCATTCTCCCGCAAAAGATCTCGTCGCTGCGTCACGATGTCTACCGCACCTTGCTTGGTGAGCTTCGGCCTTCGAGTCACGTGATCGAAGACTTCGTCGGCTTTGAACTCATGTTCTCGTTCGGCTGATTTCGGTGAGCTGATGTTGGATTTACCTGCACCCAGTCGCTTGCACTTGCTGTTTGAAATCGTCCGCAAAGTTGTGGTGTTCTTATCTTTGAGTGGCACTTGGAATCAAGTCCTTGACTTGCGTTCCGAACCTCGGTAAATTGTCGCTTACCGTGGTAAGCTTCCCGTTGCATCCGGAAATGAACAAGAAGCTCCAGCAGCTCGGTCTCCATGTTGGAAGGCTTGTTGTCTGGGCCTCTGCTGGTCGACTCAAAGCCGGAAGAGTGCTTCGGCTTCTGTTTCTTCCCCATCTTGCGCTTGGGAACAATAACGGTTGGATTGACGTGAATGTGAACGGGTTCCGGTGAACTAGGTGAGCTTCCTGGAGCGCTGGTTCTCGCAGTTGGCTTCCGATCGTAGACGAAGCGAAGATACCACGAGCGTCGCCAGCAGTTCGAGAACAGATTTGATTCCATTAATAAATGGTTAATACCCACTGCGGTGTATTTGCCGAGAAGCGTAGCGTATTTTTGATTTCTATGAGCCCTACAACATTGGTAATGAATGAATTAAGATACCAATAATGTTACAAAAATCATAGAGAGATAGAGAGAGAGAGAGAGAAAGGGAGAGGAAACAAGAAAGTGAAATTCTGAGAGTTTAAGATGACCAGACAGTGGCATTTTTCTTTCCCCAACCACTAAGAATCTATGTGTTCAAACACGTATCAATGTTAAACAACAGTATTTACTAGAGTAGAGCTTTACAATGGGATATCTTTGGATGCCTGTAAAAAATCGCAAACCGAATCTATTACGTTCCTAAAGCAATGTACCAAAAACAGAGGCCCCAAAGCTTAGCGCAGTTTCTACCGTCAACCTTATACCAATCTCTAAAAAAATGAAAGAACTACAATTTTTTCTAATTAAACAGTGTCGTTGACGTGATAAAAACTAATGTTCAATGGTTTCTATTTTTTCGCAGAATGCACAGAGGGGCGACACCACCTGACTAGCTATGTGTAGATAAAGATTCAGAGGGAGGACATGGCACTGAAGTTTAGTAATCATAATTTCGAGTTTTTCGGACTGACTCTAATGAAGTCGCCATGGAGACTTGAGGTGGTCACATTGTTAGAAGAAGGAGACCGACTAGGAAGAGTAGACGCAGACACTACTGGCACGTAGGAATATTATGTTCATTTATTTATATCTTCGTCACATCTGTGCAAATTGCTGATTTTCTATATCTGATCGCCGTTAGCTATTCCACTTCTGGAAATACAGATATTATTGAGCTGTCAAGCGTTGCTCGCGTCATAGAATCGGTCAGCGCATTCAATCGTAATCCGCAGTGACCTGGGACCCACAGTAACATTAGCTGTTTCAACTCGTGGCGGGTACTAATTATCGGAATGTCCCTAGAGTTCAAGAGTTTTCAGAAGCTGTAACAGCTACGCACACTGAAAATCTCTGTCATTATGGTTAACTCTTTTAATTTGACGAAACTTTTCGAAAAGCCATTATAACCGCCACAAGCTCAGTTTCAAAAACACGAGTAAAAATTCGGGGACCCTTAAGCTTCG
The DNA here is from genome assembly GCA_013436015.1 of Rhipicephalus annulatus. NCBI lineage: Eukaryota > Metazoa > Arthropoda > Arachnida > Ixodida > Ixodidae > Rhipicephalus > Rhipicephalus annulatus. The sequence continues at coordinate 15,908 of WOVY01007898.1, read as the reverse complement.
CCTTTAAGAGTTGAACGCGATTGCGAAATTCGGCCCCTAGTTCGCCCTTCAACCGCTAAGTGCATACTTATAATATGTTATGTTACACACACACACACACACACACACGCACACGCACGCACGCACACGCACGCACGCACACGCACGCACGCACGCACACGCACGCACGCACGCACGCGCACGCACACACGCACGCACGCACGCACGCGCACGCACACACGCACGCACGCACGCACGCACGCACACACACACACACACACACACACACACACACACACACAGAGTACACTGTACCAGCGCGATCTCACGAATGGCACATGCAGGTTTTTATACTAAAGCAAAATTCACATGGCTTCCAAGATAAACGCCAAGCGTTTGCCATCTCGGAGGCCATAAAGAGTCTGACAACGCCTCACGAATAGCAGCCCATTATCTAGCGTTTGCTGTTTGCCTGATCAACGCCTCTGGAAAAGCTTTATAGATTTTCCGCCAGATGGACAAAATTGTTTATTTTTTTAGAGCTGTTTGAAAGTTTCTGTTTATTTTTAGCGACGATGGCTGCACTATTCCAACCTTTTTCGACGTAGCTTGTGAGGACTCCTAAATGCGCCTACGAATCGCCGAATGGTCTATTTTTTGTCGGGACACCTGTCGAACAAAATGCGTTAAGGAAACCCCGAAACACTCTTTCAAGTAACCCAGGAATAAATTCATTAGAAGAGCTTATTGACTGACGATTTCAGCGCGTCCAGAATTTTAAAAACTCGTCCAGTACGAGTGGAGATATAGAGGTGTGTCCCATGCTGCAATTGCGTTCTCTCTACTCTCGATCCGACGAAAACGCTGGAAGCTAAGTAGAAAGGGGTGGCAGGGGCAAAGCAATTACATCACCCGCGCCTCGTGACCTTGAGCACTGTCTTCTTTTTTTCTTCGAATGCGCGGCTTTGTCAGTATGATCGCGTGCGCACGCGTAGACAAGTAGTGACCTACCGTGACGATCTCTGTAAGAAGCTTTTTTGCTCACAGACTATTTTTCGTTCACAACCAACGGAGCCGACGGCAACGGCGGAATTTCTGCAACATGAGCCCAAAAACGGTATCGCGTTACAATCAGGCAGCCTCTTCGAGAAAGACAAGTCAAGAAATCAGATACAATTCCCATGCTTGCCTTTTCATTTTTGAGATAAGCATCTGTGGCTATTATATTATTTATTTCTGCATGTACCAAATAATAGGATAATCTGTTTTTTATGATCTGATAAACTAGAACTTAGCTTTCGGGAGATAAATTTCATCGTATTCCATTTTAATACTACGATTCATTTCATTTCTTTCATTTCAATTCATTTCTGATGCCCACATATATGGTTTATAGTTTCTTGTCAAATTAAAAAATTGACGGCAGATCCACGAGGTGAATGATGATGAGATTGGGCGAAGCTCCTGGAAGTAATACCGTGAAATTTTCTTCCGTTAATTCACCTGGCGATATGCGCGCTTCCTCACCGCTTCCCATTGTCGAACCTTTTCAAGATCCGCTTCGTGACGTTGACGTGCTGCCTCGGCCTCTCGTTCCCGTACGAAAGGATGCTGCCGACGCTGACGTGCCAGTGCAACTCCTTGTTCACGTGCGGGGTATCTTGCCGACGCTGCCTTGTTGATGTGGCTTCTTGTTCCCGTACAGCAGGATCTTGCTGACGCTGCCTTGTTGATGTGGCTTCTTGTTCCCGTAAAGCAGGATCTTGCTGACGCTGCCTTGTTGATGTGGTTTCTTGTTCCCGTACAGCAGGATCTTGCCGACGCTGACGTGCCGCTGCAGCTTCTTGTTCACGTACGGTGCTTTGTTGCCGACGCTGCCTTGCTGATGTGGCCTCTCGTTCACGTACGGCGGGATCTTGCCGACGCTGCCTTGCTGATGTGGCTTCTTGTTCCCGTACAGCAGGATATTTCCGATGCTGCCCTGCTGATGTGGCCTCTCGATCTCGTACGGAAGGATCTTGCCGACGCTGACGTGCCACTGCAGCTTCTTGTTCACGTACGGCGGGATCTTGCCGACGCTGCCTTGCTGATGTGGCTTCTTGTTCACGTATGGCGGGATCTTGCCGACGCTGCCTTGCTGATGTGGCTTCTTGTTCCCGTACAGCAGGATCTTTCCGATGCTGCCCTGCTGATGTGGCCTCTCGATCTCGTACGGAAGGATCTTGCCGACGCTGACGTGCCGCTGCAGCTTCTTGTTCACGTACGGCGGGATCTTGCCGACGCTGCCTTGCTCATGTGGCCTCTCGTTCACGTACGGCGGGATCTTGCCGACGCTGCCTTGCTGATGTGGCTTCTTGTTCCCGTACAGCAGGATCTTTCCGATGCTGCCCTGCTGATGTGGCCTCTCGATCTCGTACGGAAGGATCTTGCCGACGCTGACGTGCCACTGCAGCTTCTTGTTCACGTATGGCGGAATCTTGCCGACGCTGCCTTGCTGATGTGGCCTCTCGTTCACGTATGGCGTGATCTTGCCGACGCTGCCTTGCTGATGTGGCCTCTCGTTCACGTACGGCGGGATCTTGCCGACGCTGCCTTGCTGATGTGGCTTTTTGTTCCCGTACAGCAGGATCTTTCCGATGCTGCCCTGCTGATGTGGCCTCTCGATCTCGTACGGAAGAATCTTGCCGACGCTGACGTGCCACTGCAGCTTCTTGTTCACGTACGGCGGGATCTTGCCGACGCTGCCTTGCTGATGTGGCTTCTTGTTCCCGTACAGCAGGATCTTGGCGGTGACGTCGCGCAGTTTCCCGACACGCTTCTGCCTCGCGTGCTCTCACATCAGGGTCCTGTCTGCGAGCGCGCGCTGCCACTGCCTGCGCGCCCGCCTTTCGGCATGCTTATCGATACGAGCACACACGGACGGCAACGAGCATCGGTAACTACAAACCTGTATTGATATGGTTTTGATTATAAAACCATTGCTTTAGAAAACGCCTGGCATTTTTCGTTAAGCAGCTGGCGTCTTCTTTTTGTTTTGCCTAAGAAACATCTGGCGTCTTTTCGTTTTGCTTTTAGAAAACATCTGGAGTCTTTTGTTGGTTTATTTCATCAATCAACGGAGTTTTGAACAAAAAAAATTTTATTGTTTAATCATGCACAGGAGAAATCTCACCTTGGAGGTAAACAATGGCTGCTACTGGGAACGAGAGACAGTAGGAGTCGGCTTTTAACACTTCTACTTGTACTAATGTTTTCTGCTGGAACATGCTAATGGCAGCTAATGGGGAATGGTGAATTCAACTTTAAGTTAACGCGCACGCTGAATAGTTTTTTTATTGTTCAACAACGCACAGGAGAAATCTCCCACCAGCAACACCTTCCAGAGGTCAAAGCTTAAGACTGGTTACACACTACGACTACGACTACAACTACAAGGGACAAACGGGCGCCGCTATAAGGAACTTCGCCACTTAAACACATTATCTGGCGTGTATGAATCCGTCGCCAATTGACAAGAAAGAAAGCGTCTGGGACAGAGATGAAGGCATATTGAGATCTTCTTGGCGGTAAGCCATGAAATTTCAAACAACCTTTTACCGTTAATATGCGGAATCTACAAAGTCTATGAAGGCGCGCTTCCTGATACAGTACTAGATAAACAGCAAACTTTTGCCGTATGTGAAATATTGCGGCTTGCTATTTTCTTGTTGGATAGAAGCACTCGAACGTTTGCTCGTACTTTTGGTATTATCGCCGTGAGCGAGAACTCTAACCTTGGTATTTACAAGTATAGAAGTATAAATAACCAACATCCACACTTTACTACCATTCTCTCAAATAACAATGTCACAAGGTTTGCCCTTAACAATAACTTTCTACTGCCAAAAGTTCGCACCAATTATGGCAAACAAACCATTCATTTTTCCGGAAGTTCTTTTTGGAATTTACCTTGCGACATTAAAGTATGCCGTTCCCTGAAGGTAATTGAATCAAAGTTAAAAAGTCATATTGTCACAAAGACACAGGCACGCAGGTACAAATAGGGCGTTTACTTTCGCAACCCAACGGCCAGAAACGCGAACACCAGAGCACGCGCACACAGATCTACTTCGTTGTCCTCTTCAGATGCTGGCTACTATAGTTGCCAGCCTACCTTGCGTCAATTCCCCCCTTTCAAGAGAGACCGTCCCGGTCGATTGACTGAGATGCTAGAGGTGGCAATGAAAGAAAAAAAATGATCACGTCAATGAAAAAAAAGCCCACGCTGTTGTGGATAATAAGGAAAAAGTTCGAAGTGTTCATAAGTCGCGGGCATGGTACGGTTTCATCCGTACTACATGGACTACTTCTGGACGTGGACGTCTTCGGTTTAAACTGGTGTCGGAGCTTTGGGGAACTACCTCGTAATTCACGTCACTGAGGCAGCGCACAACTTCGTAAGGGCCAAAGTAGCGCCGCAATAGCTTCTCCGAAAGCCCACGATGGCGAACTGGTGTCCACACCCATACATAGTCACCTGGTTGATAGTGGACGCTCCTTCGGCCTTGGTTGTAACGGCGAGCGTCGATATCTTGCTGCGCGCGAATGCGGTTCCGTGCAAGCTGGCGGGCTCCCTCGGCTTTCTCAACGAAGTCGTCAACGCTGTCATTTCCGCTGTTGTCCTGGTCTACAGGGAGCATAGCGTCTAACGGTGTTGTGACGCGACGGCCATAAACAAGCTCGAATGGTGGTAGGTTTGTGGTCTCTTGCACAGCGGTGTTATAGGCAAACGTGACGTACGGCAAAATTTCATCCCACGTTTTGTGCTCTAAGTCAACATACATAGATAGCATGTCGGCCAATGTTTTGTTTAACCTCTCCGTCAAGCCGTTTGTTTGGGGATGATAAGCTGTTGTTTTCCGGTGGTTGGTGTGCGTCAGCTTGGTGACTTGTTGCAATAACTCTGCCATAAATGCTGCTCCGCGATCGGTTATGAGAACAGCAGGTGCACCATGGCGCAAAACAATGTCGTGGACAAAGAATCTGGCGACCTTCAACTGCAGTTCCCTTAGGCACAGCTTTGGTTTCTGCATAGCGAGTCAGATAGTCGGTCGCGACAATTATCCACTTATTTTCTGAGGATGACGTAGGGAAGGGACCAAGAAGATCCATTCCTACTTGCTGAAATGGTGCTCGAGGTGGATCTAAAGGTTGGAGGAAACCGGCGGGCTTTGCGGGTGGAACTTTACGCCTCTGACAGTCACGGCAGGTGCGGACATAGCGCTGAACGGACGAATACAGCTGTGGCCAGTAGTACTTCTGTCGGATGCGCGCTAATGTCCGAGCAAAGCCTAAGTGACCGGCCGAAGGATCGTCGTGGCACGCCTGCAAAAACTTCCTCACGCAGTGCCATTGGAACGGCGAGGAGGAAAGTTTCCTGGCTTCTCTCAAGATTTCTCTTGTAGAGAACATTGTTCCGCAGGCAATACGTAGCCAAACCACGCGAGAGTCGGCGTGGGACGACAACGTCTTCTCCTTGAAGATGCTGGATGACAGGAAGTAGCTCAGTGTCCTCACGTTGAAGCTCAGCCATCCGCACCACATCGACGATGCCAAGAAACGGTAAATCTTGTTCAGTGTCAGATGACGTCGGGGAAATAGGAGCACGAGACAGGCAGTCAGCATCTGTATGCTTATGTCCTGATCGGTAGACCACCGTTATGTCGTACTCTTGAAGGCGGAGGCTCCAGCGGGCGAGGCGGCCTGATGGATCCCGTAGATTGGCAAGCCAACAGAGCGAATGGTGGTCACTGACCGCTCGAAATGGGCGGCCGTATAGGTAGGGTCGAAACTTGCTAATAGCCCAAACGACTGCTAGGCACTCTTTTTCGGTGGTAGAGTAATTAGCTTCTGCTTTTGTGAGACTGCGGCTCGCGTAAGCGATCACACGCTCTGCGCCGTTCTGCCATTGAACTAGAATGGCTCCGATTCCCACGTTGCTGGCGTCTGTGTGGATCTCGGTGTCGGCAGTGTCGTCGAAATGTGCCAGCACTGGAGCTCTCTGCAGTCGATTGCGCAGCTCTACGAAGGCTTGTTGTTGTTCTTCCGTCCATACGAAAGGTACATCTGGCCGTGTCAGTCTTGTAAGAGGTTCCGCAATTTTCGAAAATCCTTCGACAAAACGGCGGTAGTACGCACAGAGTCCAAGGAATCGCTGAACAGCCTTTTTGTCTCCAGGACGAGGGAAATCGGCAACGGCAGCCAATTTCTCCGGATCTGGTCGAACACCCCGCGGGCTAACCACGTGGCCGAGAAACTTGAGTTCCTGATAGCCGAAGTAGCACTTTTCGGGCTTGATGGTAAGGTTCGCTCTCCTTATTGCAGTGAGGACACTTTTTAGCCTTGAAATATGCTCGTCAAATGTGGTTGAAAACACAACGACATCATCCAAGTATACAAGACACGTCTGCCACTTTAGTCCAGCTAGTACAGTATCCATCATGCGTTGAAACGTGGCGGGAGCGGAACAGAGACCGAAAGGCAGCACTTTAAATTCGTACAGCCCGTCAGGCGTCACGAACGCGGTTTTCTCACGGTCGCCTTCGTCAACTTCAATTTGCCAGTACCCTGACTTGAGATCTAGTGATGTGAAGAACTGGGCGTGGCGTAGACGGTCTAAGGCGTCATCAATCCGTGGCAGGGGGTAAACGTCGCGTTTCGTGACTTTGTTAAGCCGTCGATAGTCGACACAGAAGCGTAGTGTGTTGTCTTTTTTCTTTACTAAGACAACAGGTGACGCCCACGGACTTGTCGAGGGTTGGATGACGTCATCATTCAGCCTTTCTTGAACTTGACGCTTAATCACCTCTCTTTCCTTCGGGGACACACGGTATGGATGTTGGCGAAGAGGCCGCGCCGACTCCTCGGTAACAATGCGGTGTTTTGTAACGGTGGTACGCTGAACTTTTGATGCTGTGGAGAAGCAGTCCGAGAATTCCCTCACAAGGTTTAGCAGCCGCTCTTTTCGTGAATCGTGCAAGTCTGGATTAACATGAATGCGGCTTCCCAGGTCAGCACAAGCTTTTTGCATACGGTGAAGTCGTATCTATTGTGCTGATATCGGAAAAGTCGGCTATTTCACTGAGGAAAGCGACAGTAGTCCCTCTAGGAACGTGCTGAAACTCATTGCTGAAGTTGGTCAGCAGAACTCGAGAGCGTTTATTCTCTAACCGAACAAGGCATCGGGCTATGCATATGTTTCGTTTGAGCAGCAGCGGGATATTTGCCTCAGCAATACCTTCATAGTCGTTGAATTCGTCGAAAACGTCGCAGGCTACCAAGGTGAACACGCTACTCTTCGGCGGTAACGTGACGTCATCGTCAACAATTCTCAAAGCATTGACGTAGCTGCCGTGAGGGTTGCGCGCTAAAGCGTGTGCCGTAGAAAACGTCACTTGCGACTGTTGCAAATCAATCACGGCTCCATTATCACGCAGAAAGTCCAGTCCGAGAATTAGGTCCCTCGAGCAACTCGGCAGTATTACAAAATCTCCGAGATACGTAAATCCGTGAATACTGACTCGCGCTGTGCACCGCCCCACCGGAGTAAGAAGATGGCCTCCTGCCGAACGTATCTGCGACCCAGCCCACTGGGTAGAAACCTTCTTCAGCCTGCAGGCAAGACCCATGCTCATAACAGAAGTGTCTGCTCCAGTGTCAATTAGCGCCATTACTTCTTCGTCGTCCACAGTTACCGAAATGTTTGATGTCACCACTCTTCGCATCCCGTTTGACTGCGTCTGTACATCTTTTTGCTGCTGTCGCTGTCGTCGTAGTGGAGGATCTTCCGTAGAGTCAGCGTCAGCGGCCTCACCTCCGGAGGTCGCTGAACTCAGTTTTCCCGACTTGCAGGACTGGGTGAACGGCGTCTTGGAGCGCCGCGTGAATAGGCTGGGCTCGGTGACCTGTAGCGAGTAGGCGACGACGAGCGAGGCATTTGTGACCGATGTTCGATACTGCGACGACTCGAGATGAAACTCTCTATTTCCTGTGGTCGCTCGCCAGGTCGTGGACGAGGGGCATTAGCCGAAAATCCACGGAGACCCACACGACGGTATGGACATGTCCGGTAGACGTGTCCGGCGTCCCCGCAGTGGAAGCAAAGGGGCCTGTGGTCGGGTGTACGCCAGATGTCACTCTTTCTCGGTCTTGCTTCGGCGATCAACGGTGAGCTGCGAGGGCGGAAGCCTTCCTCCATTTGTTGAGCGTGTCGCTCATTGGGGTAACATACGCTGGTTGTACTGCACGATGGACGACGTCGCACTGCTTCCGCGTAGCTCATCTCGACGCAGTGCCTCTGTTGTGGCGCCTCGGATGGTTGGGGAGCGTGAACAGCTTGCCGTAGCTCGGCGCGTACCATCTCCGCAATGGAGAGCTGCTCTGCAGGTGAAGCAGTCACCTGCATCTTTTGTAGCTCTTCCTTAATGAGAGCTCTGATAAGCTCTCGCAACGCGCTGATGTCATTGCCGAGAGTGACAGAAGTGACCTGACTTGGGTTTACACCACGGTTATACTGTCTGGCACGCTGTTGAAGGGCCCTCTCCATGGCAGTGGCTTCCTCATGGAACTCCGCAAGTGTCGCAGGTGGGTTTCGAATCAGGCCGGCAAAAATCTCTTCTTTAACACCACGCATTAGGTGGCGAACTTTCTTGGATTCGGACATGGCGGGCTCCGCACGCTTGAAAAGCCGATCCATGTCCTCTACGTAGGTCGTCACCCTTTCGTTAGGGCCTTGAACCCTTGCCTCTATAGCACGTTCCGCTGTCTCCTTCCTGTCCTCTCGGGAAATGCCTTGAGGAACTGCCGTTGAAACTCATCCCATGACGTAAGCGCTGCTTCGTGGTTCTCAAACCACGTTTTCGCGGAGTCCTCCAGGAAGCAGTACACATAGCGTAGCTTACGCTCTGGGGTCCAATCGTTGATGACGGCGACCCGGTTGAAATGCTCGAGCCAGTCGTCGGCATCTTCAAAAGCAGCTCCGTGAAATGTCTTCGGCGTCTTGTGCTGGTTGATAACCAGGTGCGCTGGTGGTGGCGCGGTGACGTTAGGCGGTGTTTGATTCATAGCCCTCTGACGTTCAGGCAGCAAACCGTGCTGTGGCTCGAGTCCCTGGAGACGACGGCTGGAACGTACGTGCACAGGGGTAAGCTCGGCTGAGATACTCGATGGACTTGCGTCAGGGGTGCTCTCAGGGGACCGTATCATCTACCGTACCCAGCACCTCCACCAGAAAATGTCACAAAGACACAGGCACGCAGGTACAAAATAGGGCGTTTACTTTCGCAACCCAAGGGCCAGAAACGCGAACACCAGAGCACGCGCACACAGATCTACTTCGTTGTCCTCTTCAGATGCTGGCTACTATAGTTGCCAGCCTACCTTGCGTCAATATCATGTCAACTAACTAGCCTGTTTTGCAGTTTCTTAATTGATTCCTGTTCATTGTCAGTTGAGTTCTGTAATCACTTGTTATTGAAGTTAGCGCGTTATTCTTGCTTTTAAATTGTTTCTGTGAGATTACAAGGGTATATTCTTGCTTTATTTGTTTCAATTGCTTTTTAATGTAGCTCTCTCTCCCTGCTATCTACATCTCAATCATTCTCAATTCTACATTTTACAAGAGGTACCCTTGCAGTCTATGACTATGGGACCTCTTTCTGTATATCATGCACATGTATTCTTCTTCATTTAGCACAATAAAACCTTCTGTTCTGTTCTGTTCTGTAGATACACGTGCGTGTAGTGCTTCGTTAATCATTATTCACCAAGAGCAGCTGTTAAGTATGGTTAAGTGCTGTTAATTAAAGGTGGTGCTCTGAAAGTGCCTATTGCACTTTCAGAGCGCCGATTTAGAGCGGCTAAGAACCTGTTCGCATGAACTGCCAGCGCCGTCAACTCAACATAATTAGTCATCTCGGAATCATTATCGAGCACGTGTGTAAGCGCTGTGTGCTTACAACAGGTACTGTTTTAGGGAACTCCTTTCAGTCCAACCCTCTCGATGAAGCGGTCATTTGACCCCCTGGAAACACCATTTAAACACTAAATTCTAAATTCAGATATTTGCAGGCATTGAATCGAATCAGCTAACGTAATAAAGGGTAAATTCATGATACACAATAGAGACCTTCTTACTGTAGTGAACGTGTGAACGTATAAATAATAAGGGGTAAGAATAGAGAGGGGAGAGTGACAAAATTGAAATTTGAGAATAGTCCTCATCCTCTGACTTAACAATATTATATCCGTGCGAATATATTGTTCAATATGTGCTTCATAAAAGCGACGTCCGTATTAGTGCGATCTCACAATTGAGGTATTCGTATGATCCCGTTGCACTTGCCATGTCATTGTTTTATTAAAGCCCCGAATCTTTGCTGATGCTTTCAGAACCGTCAGTCTTAGCGAGCTGTGAAGTTATACGCCCCCAGTGTGTTTCACTAATTGCTAAAAGTAGGTTTTGCGTACGCTTAGAAACCACTTATTTAATATATGTGACGCTATGAGGAATGGGAGACGTGGCCTGGCTCATACCCCATGTTTATTATGTTCTGACTTCTTCCTTCTCTGCCTCTACTACCCATCGCTTCATACGTCACATATATATACTATTCATTAGTAGTCTTTACGACACATGCCCGGAGCACTATCAGAGCACCGGTTAGAGCTAACTAAAATTCCGCCTGCTTCAATGGCCCACACTCCCATCAGTCGACGTAATTAGGGACGTCAGAGTCATTAGGGTGCACGTGCCTAAGGGTTCTTTACTTACAGCAGGTATTGTTTAGTTTTAATGAGCTTCCTTTTCCGCACAGTTGCCTAGGTGAAATTTCTTCTCGATTCATACATGGTAACCTTCCGCCAAACACTTTCCGCCATACAGTGGCCGCAGGTGGTGGACACTGTTATGACCCACATCGGTAGGCGCCATGCTGTCGCTGAGAAGCGTAGCCGGGCAGCGTTCCCACGCCTGAAACTCCAGTTTTCTCGGAACCAGCGTCCAGAGATGACGGGGGAGCGGCGCTCTTTTAATCCTCAAACAAGTAGCCGACTCGCCGAATGTCTATGCTCGCCAGCTATTGTCCCCTGCTAGCCGGCGGATGAGACGTCCTGTCGCCACGAAGCTGTAAGCCGTTCCGGAGGGGACAACAAAGAGCGTATTCCTTTGAAGAAACGGCGACCGCCGCCACAAAGTGCCCGGCTAATTGAGCGGACCGTTTGGCGGACCGTTTGATGTCTGCTGTCCGAAGCTTGGGACCCCTCGACCAGCGACATACACGACGAGCAAGAGCCTCTCTGGCGCCACCTTTAAGTGCAGTGATCTTGACTCGAAATTGGATGCTCACGTGCGCCGTGCCTGCTCGTACCTTGCACCGGTTGTGTGTGTGTGATTGGTGTTCCCCGCAAGAAGGAGGAGCCCGAGAGGGCTTATAAGGACGCCGCCGTGTGCGGGACGTCGCTCTGAACCAAGTAAAGGTTCAACCACCACGTTCGTAGTTTGTGAAGGCTCTGAACTGTGTAGCGGTTCAACCACCACGTTCGTGGTTTGCGAACTCTTAACCTCATGCTGTAAATACTTGTAAATAGTGCCTTAAACCCTGTTCTGTTTTTCGCATCCTCCAACGTCCTGCTTCTTCCTTCGTCAACCAGAGCTGGGATCCACAACAACTGGTTGGCAGAGGTGGGATACGACTCAGAACCCCGAGCCACAACAACTGGTGAACAGCGGTGGGATTCGAAGCTACAAGTGACAACGACAATCGGCCCAAGAGAAGCAGTTGGCTCGAGACATGGATCACGTATGGGTGAGTGCTTGGCTTTTCCTTTGAGTGAACCAGGTTCTAAAAGAGGGTTAAACTTTAGAACTGGTAGTTAACTTTGCCGAAAGACTCAGTTTCGCCGTTTCGGAAAGTTATTTTGGAAAGTAGCGAGCACTCAGTACGATCATGGACTTACGGGAGCTGCAGAAGTCAGACTTGTTGCTGTTGGGTGAGGAATTGGGGATCGATACAAAGGGTTTGGCACGGAAAACCCATAATCATTCAAGCGATTAATGATTTGGGGGCTGATGATGAGGAGCTCAATGAAGAATGGGACCTCATCATCGAAAGAAAACTAAGAGCAGCTCAGATGGAAGGAAAGAGTGAACACGAAAGAGAAGGCCTCAAGAGAAAGTTTTTCAAACAAGACTATGAGTTGCGTATGAGAATGGGACCCCAGCAAGGAGTACTTCTCGAAAATGAGGCAGAGTTCGAGATGTCTAGGTACATGCAGCCATATGAGGTATCATGGGATATGGGCCTGTATCTTAGACTCTTTGAACGAAAGTGTAGTCAACTTAAGTGTGAGCGAGACACCTGGTCTCAGAAGCTACGCATGGTTCTGCCCTGCGAGGCAGCGGATGTTGTTGCGCGACTCAGTGAGCAGCACGCGGAACAACTATGAAATTATCAAAGCAGAGCTGATCAAAAGATTCGGAAGTTCTGTCAGCAAAAAGAAAGAAAGACTCGCACCGGAGTCTGAAAGCGAGGCGCGTCGCAAAGCGCCAGAAATTGAGGCGCGTCATGAAGCGCTAGAAACAGAGATCGCGCCAGAAAATGGCCCGCAAATTCCTGAATGCATCAATGTAGAGCATGCAGAGAACGAGGCCGTGGCCGGTCTGGAGGTGGGGACGATGTCGGGGGACGCTCCTTGCGTGGATGAAGAGGGTGCCAGCAGCCCTAATGGGCCCAGTAAGGAGCTGGAAACCTTCTTCGTGCCTCAGGGGCTTGTTTCGACATCGTCAAATGTAGGCATGGTTAACGCAGTGGCAGATGAGAGCAAGAACGCCACGCTTCAGCAGTGCAGCGATAACACCGAGCAGCTTTGCAAACATCGCAGAAAAAGGAAGAAGCGAAAGCGTTCGGCACTGCCTAAGCATAGGACTAGTCCCACACCGTCCCGCGAAAGACGAAAGGGTAGGCCACTAATCCGTTTAAGAAAACGTCAATGGGGCTGTTCCTGGAGGCACAAGGGGCGAGCCAGGTGTGGAGGGAGAAAGGGAGGTGCGTCACCCCAACGAAGTGCGCGGTTTCAGCTCGACGACTTCGGAAAAGCGGCCTTGCCGAAGGGTCAAACTCAAAGGGCAGAGTGGCTAAATACCGCATAGGGGAGAACACAAAAGAAAAATGGCACAGGCTTCCCCCCCTGCTTCTGGTACCCCTTTCACATTACCGAAGAAAGCCGGCCGAGGTGCAGAATGAGGCGTGACGGCAGGACACAGCCTAGCGGTTGCACGTTTTGTAGCCTCCGGCGTGCTCGAAATCCGCCGGGACCGCGGCCCCATCGTGTGCGATTCAAGCGAATTTAATTGAGAAAAGGGGGCGGTCAGTTTGAGTAATTTTGGTGCGTGCGTGTGAATTGTGTCACTCAGTATTGCATTGGAGATGCAGATTTGAGCCACTTTAAATTTGGTAAGCGTAATGCGGAAGTAAATTTTTCAAAAGGAAAACCGCCGAATTAAAGGCTGAAAATCGAATTAGTTTAATCACGTGCGAAAAATTTGCGTAAGGTGAAAAAACAGAGAACATGTGTCGTTTTTCTAGTTTTTTCAAAGGTTTAGTGTAATATCGTATGCCTTCACTGCCATTGGGATGTGGCGTGAATGAGCATTTGAGGAAGATGTTAACATAGACCCAATGACTACGTGAAGTTTGGCGCGACACTGTGGAGCCGTCGCTGCGCGCTGTGAGAATTGAGAGCAATCGGTTGCACCGTTTTAGCATAAAACTTGTGCAAAATTGTGAGGTGCTTTTGATGAGTGTCGCACCTAGGATTACTTTTGTGTTGTTCACTGTGTGTTACAACATAACGTAAAAATAAGTTGTTAGACAAATTGTTAAGGATTAAGCTTTTGGTTAGTAGTGCCATGAATTTCGCAGCGCCGTAAGAATGAGAATAATTGAAAGCGCTCAGAAGAACTCAGTGTTTTTTAATCAAAGGTGTTAGCAAAGGCAGGTAACTAACCAAACTAACCTGCTAGAAGGCAGTGTTTGTCACTTTTTGTTGTTGTCTTCTTTGAAGAATGATTGATCTAGAGATCATATAAACGGATCATTTAAGCTTTCCCTAACCGTTGAGGTAGCCCGTTAGGTCAAAGCTTTGGTTAAGCTTTCGGGAGGCTGGTGAAGTTTATGTCTCAGTGGTAGACAATTACGGGCGGGCCGTAAACAAAGACGGACGTTCGGACAAAATTAGCGCTCACTGAATCCGAGTTCCTGACTGATGCTCTCAGCAGGACAGGGCCGTGTAAGTAGTCAGCGACAAAAAGAAAGAGTCTGCCGTTATATGTCTCGACGACAGTGGCAACGAGTATAATGCGTTCTACTTGAGCCAGAGTTTGGGCTCTCGAGAGATAACGTACTGCGCTTCAGGAAAGGAGTGCGCCTGCATTGTGTAGAGCATTCATCAGTGGCAGTGTATCTCAGGGGAGGCTAAATTTAAAGTAGATACAGGCCATTGTCCCCTTGGCTGCAAACCATGACATCGAAGAACAGTCGCCTTGTGAGGCGGAGCTTGATTCTTCGAAAATATCATTTTGGCATTAGGAAAGGGCAAATTGAATGGAAACGCTGGCGTGCTCCGTCGCTCTTTCTAAACCATTCTGGAGTGCTCTTGGTGTATCAAAATTGATATTTTAGTTTTTTTTTGTCGTGCATCTTATTATGTAAATTTGTAAGGTAGCACGTCTGGTTTTTCAGCTCAAGTAAGTCCTGAGAGTTCTGAGAGTGAGCTTTTGTTAAAGCTAGTAATTAAAATTGGTTTGTCATCCCTCTTTTGGCTTGGTTTGTTCGAAGGGGGCCGAGTGCTTGCTTGTGGCATGTGGTCCAGTTTCAGAGAAACGGTGTCGAAGACTCGGCCTTTACTCAGACCATGCCACAAGCGAAGGCGAGTTCTTGGGGATTCGACTACGGACCCTTTCGTCGTCCCTGCGAGCAGCAGTGTTGACCGCTGCCCTCCGTGACTCATCTGGCGAGGGGGAAGCTGTTATGACCCACATCGGTAGGCGCCATGCTGTCGCTGAGAAGCGTAGCCGGGGCAGCGTTCCCACGCCTGAAACTCCAGTTTTCTCGGAACCAGCGTCCAGAGATGACGGGGGAGCGGCGCTCTTTTAATCCTCAACAAGTAGCCGACTCGCCGAATGTCTATGCCTCGCCAGCTATTGTCCCCTGCTAGCCGGCGGATGAGACGTCCCTGTCGCCCACGAAGCTGTAAGCCGTTCCGGAGGGGACAACAAAGAGCGTATTCCTTTTGAAGAACGAAGAAACGGCGACCGCCGCCACAAAGTGCCCGGGCTAATTGAGCGGACCGGTTTTGGCGGACCGTTTGATGTCTGCTGTCCGAAGCTTGGGACCCCCTCGACCAGCGACATACACGACGAGCAAGAGCCTCTCTGGCGCCACCTTTAAGTGCAGTGATCTTGACTCGAAATTGGATGCTCACGTGAGCCGTGCCTGCTCGTACCTTGCACCGGTTGTGTGTGTGTGATTGGTGTTCCCCGCAAGAAGGAGGAGCCCGAGAGGGCTTTATTAAGGACGCCGCTGAGTGCGGGACGTCGCTCTGAACCAAGTAAAGGTTCAACCACCACGTTCGTAGTTTGTGAAGGCTCTGAACTGTGTAGCGGTTCAACCACCACGTTTCGTGGTTTTGCGAACTCTTGAACCTCATGCTGTAAATACTTGTAAATAGTGCCATAAACCTGTTTGTTTTTCGTATCCCCATCTTGTAAGCGGTCGTTTTCCTCAAACCCGAAGCTACACCACGCTACCAACAGCACCCCGGGATCACAAAAACTGGTGATCAGCGGTGGGATTCCCAACAACTGGTGATTCAGCGGTGGGATTCCCAACAAC
>WOVY01007897.1:0-25520 GCA_013436015.1 Rhipicephalus annulatus | reverse complement strand
GTAACTCACTTTTCAGGATATGAAGGCTCGTTTGATCTGCAATTTACCAGGCCACATAAAAAGCTATAAGAGATAATTATTTCAGTATTGTTGTTGGTAATATATTTATTATAATAATAATAAATAATAAAGTTTTATTGACGTAAAGAAATGCATAAGAACAGAGAACAAAGAAAGGAATAGCACACTGACACACTCTGTAGCGCTTTTCCTACCTAATTTAAATAATGTTCGTCAGAGAACACAAATGTGCCGAATACACGTGTCAAAGTAGCAAATCATGCAAATATTCGCACAGCAATAATATTTTCAAGATTCATCCCTCAAAAAGGCTGATATCTTTTTCTGCCACTGTCGCTCAGTTTAACATTTACCTCCTCGATGGAATGGCTTTCGATTATTTCTATTTGCTCATTTATTGATTTTATGTTCCTGATGTGTGTATGTGCGCGTGCGTGTGTGTGTATGTTTGCGTGCTGCAATACTAACATCTTGTTGATTGGGTAGCAGTCTCTAATGCAGCATAGCTTCCATGTTTGTATGTTGTAAATAACAAAAATGCTTTCAGTGTCATAGTTATTAGCTACTCACCATATTTTTTCAAAACTTTTCTTAAGACCCTGAAGCAGCTCAAAACACGAATTAAGGGGGCCTCGTATATGCGGAGGCCGTTCCCCGTATTGACAAAAACGAACATTTCCTTGCTCATTAAGCAAGACGAGGTATTTTCCTTCATCGCAAATGGAAAGAAGACAACAGGAAATCAACTCAGGAAAGCCCATGAGAGTTTCTTTTGCTTCATGTCGGTAGCCTTCGCAAGGTTATCTATAATAGTTAAACAAGGTGAGCTTAACTTTACACTTGCAAAGCGAGATGGTTTTTCGAGTAACAACTTTATTCCGAACGTGGATAGGCTGAAAGTGCCGGTGGTGCTGCCGTACTGTTACGGTGCACCAGCATGGTTTGGTTGTGGATGAATCGTTTTTCTTGCCGGTCGCTAAGGATATAGACTCTGAGTGGGGGATGAACAACAAGAGGGAAGGCAGGGAAGTTAACCAGGCACATGCCCGGTTTGCTACCCAACGCTAAAAAGAGAGAGATGAAAGAGAAGAGAAAGGAGAGAGAAAAAGAAAAAAGAGGATTGTCAGTCAATCGGCTGGCGCGTATGCAGCGGTGGCACTACACAAAAATTAAAGGTGGTCACGTAGGCCTGTAGTCCTCAAAAAGCACAAGACAGCTTTTACTGCTTTTGAGCCGACTAAAGGTGATGACGGGGGTCCAGCAGCATCTGCACAGAGAGTGGCCGATCGTCCAATTGTCGCAATGCGTCCGAAAGCTTCTGTCTTTCAGAGGCAAATTGAGGGCAATGGCATATCGGATGGTTGATGTCTTCTTTTGTGCAGCAGACGTCGCATTCCGCATTGTCGGTCAATCCGATGAGGGTTCTATATGCTATTGTGAAGGCAACCCCCAACCAAGGCGACGAAGAAGTGAAGCTTCACGTCGACGAAGTGCGGATGGAGGTCGAAGTTCCAGTCGAGGGTTTATTTGGTATAGTCTCGTATGTCTTATGCTTGGGGTGTTCCACTCCTGCAGACACAGACTACCTGCCAGGTGACGAAGTTGCTTTGCAGCGTCAGTTTGTGACAAAGGAATCGGAAGGATGGACGTTGAGGGCAAATATTAAGCACGTTTGTACTCGCTAGACAGGGAAGAGGACGCAATGCGATATAAATATGTCAAGGTGAATGAGGAAAAACACGTTTAGTGAAGCAGCTATTTAGATTCAACAAGCGCTGAAAGCGTCGAAATGCGGATAATAAGCATGCAGTCGTGCTCATGACTGCGAAAACTGGCCATTTGTTTCCAGTTTAACCACGGGCACTTCTTGTCACTTCTCATTGTTGTTAACGTCGTAAAATATATATGCTTCAGAGATAGCACAGACAAAAAACAAATATGACTAAGTTTTTTTTTCATTTTTGTGACAAATTGTTGCATGTGTGGCAAGCTTTTGAAAATAAGTTTTCAAAAGCGCGAAAAAGAGTTTGGACTCTTAAAGGCAGGTTACTCATGAATAATGATACAAAGCAAACCAAGACGACGCTTAGGAGGCTTGGTGTCCGAGAGTGAGTTTTTCTCCTCTGAAATACAAAACAAACAGCAAAAAAAACAAGCAACAACACGCCGATCTTGCAGGAAAGTGATGGAAGAATCGATTTGTTTGCTGGCTCTGCAGGGCAAGACCGGATTTTGGCCGAGTAGCAAGCACACTGAAGAAGATCGATGAGAAGTTCACCTCGTGGCGACGGGCTCACTCTTGCTTGCCACTTTTTGATACAACTCACGAGGCTGAATTTTCAGGTATGCCTTCATCAAGTATAGTAAGATACAGCTTCGCTGTTTGTGTAGGCAGCAGTTTATTCGCGCTTAGTGAAGTTGGCAACTTCCTCAGTCAGGTCTGCAGATAATGCTAAAAATTTGTAACAAACCATGTGCACACGAGTAGCATTTTTAGATGAAAGAGAAAAGAACTAATTGCATAATGTTTAGTTAGTTACTTGCATAATCTCAAAATTTTGTGACTTCGGGACGGTTTGACTTTCATATTCCCGCTTCTCTAAAATATCTAACGAAACAATATGCGGTTTACTTGATGTCTCTCGATGTTGTGGTAACGCTGGAAGAGACGTATGCAACGAGTGCGGTGCAGGTTCGTCCGCCCATGCAGGGAAATTTTCAATCACTGATTAATCGCAACGCATCGATCGCAGCAGTATTGAACACTCTCGCATAGTGCGGTATACAGTTTGCCAAAATAATGGCCCTTGTAAGAAAAATTTGAACACTTTGCTTCAATCCAAACGTGCGGAATGCGCCGCTTTCACATTGTCTATTGAACTGTTTCCCTCCCCCTTTTCCAGTGATCTGTGGAAATGTTTCTCTTTTTTTTTAATCATGAAACACTGCCCTCCTCCGAAACTTCTTATAGCTAGACATCTTTCTCCATACGGGACTGTCTGTGTTTACTTTCAGGCTATAGCCTCCCCTTCAAGTAATACAGGGGTTGTCAAATTAACGAACCTTTATGACAAACTATTATTGCCTTGTGCATATTTTCTTTTTTTAATGTTAGGCGAAAGCTTTGGTGCTAACAGAACGAACGAATAATACTGACTGTTCTTTACTGCGCACCCACTCTGCCAATAAATGATGCAGTCATTGGTGAGGTAATCGCTGCTGTTCTGATCCAGCTTTCTTCTTTGACGACTATAAAATGCAAGAAATACCTCGTAATTTAAACACACTGACAGTTGCGAACGGAGGAACTTTAAAGAACTGATAGCTCTTACGTTTACAGGGCTTTCTGTACCCAACCTTCGTCGTATTTGTTAAAATGAGCGTAACTTCGAAATGGGTTTAGCCCGCTTTCAAAGTCCGGCTCCTTCACTGACTCAGCTCGTGCAGCAGATTTGCTGTCTGCATTTATAGTGAGGTGCAATTTATAATTTTACTGTCTGCTCTAAAATGAAAAATCATTGCAAAAGGTTGGTTTTCGGACTTCAAAGAAGGAGAACGTCATCTCTCAGCTGTGGCCCTGCGCGGCACATTTGGCAGTTGCTCTTGGGCGAGCTGAACGAAGCGCCCAAAACTGTTTGGACAGCTCGAGTTACGATGCTTCCGAGTTTCTAACAGCAGCGATGGGGACCACAGGAGATTGCAACGTTTGGTAATAACCACTTTCTGTCTTCTTATTTTGCGAAACATTGTCGGGTGAAAAGGGGTCATTGGCGGAAAAGCCCGTCATCTTCCTTTGGACATGTTCCTTCAGTGTCAGGGTTGCACCATTTGAACGGGGCCAATAAGCCCGACACCGTAGCACAGTTCAAGTAAGCGCTGAGACAAAGCGTTCCCAGCAAAGACGTTGTTACAGAGCCTAGCTGACGCAGCTTGCGTAAATGTAAAATAGCGACACTTTTTCGAAGGTAATTTCGGGGCTGAAAATTTAACCGCCCGCTTCATCGGATCATGCTCCTATTTTTTTTTGTATGAAAAGTTCAATCTGATAACTTGTCGACGCCAAAAAATTGCTGGTGCTTTCAGAGGTAGCGAAATTTGACTACGCTCTGTGCAGCCCAAAACGCCAACTCCCTTGAAACAGTAAAATTTAGTTCAAGCTATATAAAGTTACAACAGAGAGTCATTACGAAAGCTGTGCTCAGATTTGGGTGCACGTTAAAGAACCACAGGTGGTCGAAATTTCAGGAGCCCTCCACTACGGCGTCTCTCATAATCATATAGTGCTTTTGGGACGCCAAACCCCACATATATGTCAATCAATCAATCAATCAATCAATCAATCAATCAATCAATCAATCAATCAATTCAATTATTCAATAAGAAAGCTAAATTAAGTAATGAAGCATCTGTGAACGCGTTGATACATTTATTGGCCCATAAATTAGTGAAACGAAGACACAAATGAGACAATATGAATGAGCCTTCAGACGGTGTTTTATATTTCTGCAATAACAGCAACGCAGACTACATTCACTCAGTTTCTCAACTAATGAACGAAATGTGTCGTATACCTCACAGTGGCCAGCCATGAACGCGAAAATTTTCTTGTCAACAGGTTTACTATTACGAGCTTATGAGAGAGAGAGAGATAAATTGAGAGAAAAGGCAGGGAGGTTAACCAAGCTGGCTCGGTTGGCTACACCTACACTTGGGGTGGAGAAAAGGAGAATGATAGAACGGAAAGAGATAGAAAAGAAGAGGAGTAAGAAAGAGAAGCATGAATAGTCAGCCCGAGACTACACAGCAGGGTCTCGCACAGTTCTTTCACAAGCGGTCGTGAAGTCTGTTGGTCCTTAAAAAGTACAAGAGGGCTTTCGTGGCTTTGCGCGTATAGGAAGACATCGGTCAAGGTCCCATGATCTTCTCTTCCGTAAGCGGCCGTGAATCCAGCTGATAGAGCTTGGCTTCCATAATACGTCGTTCGGTCAGGTATGCTGGGCAATGACATAGAATGTGCTCAAGCGTTTTCTCGCAGGCGCAGATGTTGCATGCGGAAGTGCTCGCCATTCCAAGGAGACGAAAGTACGAATTCGTAAATGCCACGCCCAGCCTCGTGCGACACAGTAAAGTTTCAGCGCATCGTGGGAGCCCGGATGGCAAACGAAGTTGCAAGTTTGGGTCAATCGAATACAGGTGCGTGTTGGAGAAATCCTGCGTATTCCATTGTAGGAGAGATATACGGCGAGCAAGTGATTGTAGTAGCCTTGCAGCGTCCGTTCTCAAGAGATGTATGGGCGTGCGCTGGTCTTTGTCATAAGCCGATCGAGCAGCTTCATCCGCGCGGTCATTGCCGACGATTCCGCAATGACTCGGCAACCACTGAAATACAACATCGTGACCTTTCTTGAGCGCTTCGCGGTAGTCGTGCCTCATCTGATATACTATTGTTCGTGTAACCCATGCTGCATAACAAACCGTAGTGACTGTAAGGCTGACCTGGAGTCGCAAAAGGTGGCCCATTGGTTAGGTTGCTGCCGAAGAGTGTACTTTACTGCACCTTGAAGTGCTGCGAGCTCTGCTGCTGTCGACGTCGTGGTTGTGAGAAATTTTGTACAGAAGCAACACATTTTCAGATGGAACAACCACTGCTCCTGTAGAGCTGTTGGAATTAGTGCAGCCATCGGTGTAAACATCTATGCGGTTGAAGTACCTTTCGTCCAACAGACGCAAAGTCAATTGCTTCAGGGCTAGTACTGACTTGCGTGCCTTCTTAAAGATTCCAGGAACTGATAAGCGCATGTCAGGTTCACGAAGACTCCATAGCGCAGCTGCTGGATGCATCGCAAGTTTGAAGCCAGGCGGTAGTATGTCTCGATGTTTTGTCACAATACTGCAGTACGAAGATGGGGCCTCTAAGCTGTCAAACACGCTAATTGATGTGACGGTAGCCCGTGATAAATGCCGAATGTGCGCTCTCAGCGTCTCGACAATGATATGCGTTGTGACCGGTTGTTTTTGTGCAATAACAATAGTTGACACTGTCGATGAGCATCTTGGAAGGCCAAGGCATGTCCGAAGTGCTTGGGCTTGCACGCTTTGCAGTGCACGGATGTTAGTCTTAACACGTGTTGGACAGGACGGAAGGCTGTACCGGAGAGTTTCGAGAAAGAGGCTGTGTAAAGCTGCAACATGGAGTGCAACGGATGGGCCACATGATTTTCCGGCGACGAACTTGAATACATTCTCAATGCCAATGAGCTTTTTCTTTAGGTAATGTGACTTGCGATCATTTTGAGGCAGCAGCTGTGGCAAGTGGTTCTTGGATCCCATTCTGATTGCTTCCTACTTGCTCTGCAGCTATCTGGATACAGCTATCTTCAGGGCACGTGTGCGGCTCATCAACTGTCAAGTCCAGTGGCCTGTGAATCGCCTACATCCACGACGTCATCACCCAAAAGAGGGCGCCTACTACCGTGACGTCACAAGGATAAATAACGACACTTCCCGTGGAAGTGCATCATTTTTGAGGCAGCAGCTGTGGCAAGTGGTTGTTGGATCCCATTCTGATTGCTTCCTACTTGCTCTGTCAGGTTGGTGTCCTTGTTTTCTGCTCACGTTAGTGTGTTCTCTTTTTTCCGCAGCTGCTGCCTCCCAGTGCGTTTATCTTAGTTTGTGTATTTGCTATCGTTTGTGTATTTGCTGTCATGCCATCCAACGCAGAATTGGCCAAAAAAAATTGAAGCACTTGAGTCTTTGTTCGCTCTAGTCTTGATACCCTTGCAAATGAACTAACTGCTAAAATTAAAGAAAAGCTAGCACAGGAAGGTCTCGGGGAACATGCGTCCCTCAGTGATAGTGTTCAGTTTCTGTGTGACAGTTTCGACTTTATCAATACAAAGCAGAATGAATTGAAACTAGCTAACAAGGAACTAGTTGCACAAAATGAGGCACTGACTAGAAGAGTTGCGGAGTTAGAGCAATACTCGAGGCTCAATAATGTTGAAATCAAGGGCGTTCCGGTCACTCAGGGTGAGGACTGTGCAGCCATTGTGATGCAGATTGGCGAAGCTATTCAGTGTCCTGTCACGCCCAGCGACTTTGACACAGTTACATCGCGTTTCAACGAAATCAGATGAAAAGAACATTGTGGCACGGTTCTGCTGCCGTGAAAAGAAAAACGACTTTGTTCGTAAAGCGCGTAAGACCCGTCCGAACACTTCTGATGTTGGCTTCTCCGGTAGTTCAAGTAAGGCAATCTATGCCAATGATCACCTGTCTCCAGATAACAAAGATTGTTTGCTAAGGCCCTAACTCTAAAAAAAGCACACAAATGGCAATTTCTGTGGACAGACAATTGCCAGATCAAGGCGCGGAAGTCTGGTGATGGCAGAGTATATCGCATTATCAAAGACAGTGATCTTAACATCTTTTCATAGCCACTGAGTCCTACGCCCATTTTTGTGCTGGACACTCGTTCACTTTCATCTTATAATCATGGCTTTGGCTATCCCCTGATGAGGCTACACATATGCTAAATGATAGTAATCGGTCCTTTGGTTCATTTCAACGCGCGTAGCCCTCCGCAAAAATTCGGATAATATTTATAACTTTATAGATTCACTCGCGCATTCTTTCTCCATCATTTGCATCTCTGAAACATGGCTCTGCACTTATGACGTCAATCTGTTCGGCCCGTCATCGTACGTAGCTGAGTACTGTCACCGTTGTTCAGACAGCTATGGCGGCTCAGCAATATTTATCGCCACAGATCTGTCCTACACCTGCCGACAAGATCTTTCCTTAGGCATCTCGCATTGCGAATCCGTGTGGATTGAATTAGATCGTTCTTTTTTAAACGATAATAACAACGTTATTCTGGGGTGTATTTACCGTTCCCCTTCTTCGAATATGAGGGATTTCATTTCTCGCCTGGATACCATTCTGCATCAGTTATCATCTGAAGGCAAGCGCGTTGTGCTAGTTGGAGACATCAACATCAACTTGCTTAACACAGACAATCATGCATGCAGAGAATATAATGACTGCTTCAGTGGATACGGTTTTGAGTCTCTCATTCATCTCCTACTAGATGTCGTATTCTGGTGCTGCTTCATTGCTTGATCATGCCATCTGTATTTCTCTCCCTCTCCCTCTGCAGGAGTAATTGATGTGAACATCACTGATCATTATCCCATATTTCTTGCTGTCATTCAACGTCATGAAGCCATTTGATCCACCCACGCGTGTTACTTCCGTACTGGACCAGGAATTGTTTTTCAATGCCATTATTAAAACTGATTGGTCCAGTGTTACGTCCTTATGAAATGTAAGACCAGGCATTCAACAAGTTTTTCTTCCCTTTTCCTTAAGCCGTAGAGAATGTACTAAAACAGTCAAATGTAAAAGAGGTACAAATATCCTAAGAACCGCATGGTTATCTGAGCGACTGCTAAAATGTATGCGTAAAAAAGATAACCTGTACAGAAAAGTCAAGAAACAACCATTTAACACTGCTTTAGCTGCACGCTATAAAAAATACTCGAAATGTTCTTTCGTGTCCTCTTGAAAAATGCCAGAGAAAAAATATTATGATGACCAAATATATAGTGGAAAAAAAAACAACTCTAAAAGACAATGGCAACTATTAAACGATTTTCTAAATCGATCAATGCATAGTTCACCTTGCAGACAGTAATATATAAAGGCGTTACACATGATAACCCGCTGAAGTGTTGCTGATGCTTTAGTATTATTTTTTTGAAATTTTTAGTGAAAAACATAGCAGTTCTTGCTGTAATCTGCGGCGTTGTAATCATTCTTTTTTTCTTTTCCCCGTGAGCCCTGATTGATGTTTCTACAGCAATCAAAAGTCTCCAAAGAAACCGGCCCTGGTATAGATAAAATCTCAGCACGACACTTAAAACTTGCAGTAGACATTATTTCTGAACCACTTTCAATAATTTAAACCTTGCGTTCAAGCATGGCAGTTTCCCTACTTCCTCTAAAAAACAGCTAAAGTGCTTCCGATCTTTAAAAGGGTGACAAGCAATCTATTTCTAACTATCGCCATCTTATTCTTTCTTCCCTGAGCAAAGTCATCGAAAAACTGTTAATAACTCGGCTAAACAGTACCTTAATAAATTTAATATACTGAAGCCCCGTCAATTTGCTTCTTTCGCGCTGGAAGTTCTACTAACCTTGCTATTCTTTTTCCCTATCAGACTTCATCAAACACGCTATAGACGCAGGATTTGTAGTAGGGTCAGTTTTTTTTAGACTTCACAAAGGCATTCGATACCATCAATCATCTCATTTTAGCCAAGAAACTCGAATCATCCGGTATTACAGGTCCATCCCTCAAATTTTTAAAACATTTACCCTTAACCTTAACCGAAAGCATACTGTTTACATATCGGGCTCATTTTCTTCTACTGAAACAATAAATCAAGGGGTTCCTCAAGGGTCATTACTGGGTCCGTTACTTTTTTTACTTTACATTAATGACCTTCCCTGACTTATCACATGGCTCACTGCGTTTTATATGCTGATGATACTACCATTTCCATTGCGGATAGATGTATTGACAATGTCACTAATAAATTAAATGCTGTACTTTGTAGTGTGTCAAAATGGTGCCAGGAAAATTTCTTATCATTAATCAACAATAAATCTAAGTTTATGGTTTTTAGATCAGCTCAACGCAAGTTAACTTCTCACCACAGCTCACAGTTGACTCTCATTTGATCAATATCACAACAGTGTATCTTTTCTTGGCGTTCACTTCGACTCTAACCTTAACTTCGCTCTC
This sequence comes from Rhipicephalus annulatus, assembly GCA_013436015.1. NCBI lineage: Eukaryota > Metazoa > Arthropoda > Arachnida > Ixodida > Ixodidae > Rhipicephalus > Rhipicephalus annulatus. The sequence goes on along the minus strand of WOVY01007897.1, from coordinate 15,691 downwards.
CATATTGCTCACATTAGAAAAACGGCAGCATTCGGCATTCGCGCATTACTCAAGCTCGCTCATATTTTTCTCATAAAGCACTCCTTTCACTTTACTTCGCATTCATTCATTCTTCATATCACTTATGGCAGCGCATCATGGGGAATACTTACCAGTGTCATCTTTCATCCGTACAACATCTACAAAATCGTGCTATTCACGCTATTTTTACTGCTCTCGTGACAGTAACGCCGCTCCCCTTCTCCAATGCAATAAAATCTTAACTGTTAACTATCTATTCAGTTTTTCTCTAATTATGTTTTTGCATAAAACAAATAATAAATCAACTTTCTACTAACTTAATTGATCCTAAAATGTAGTTAATACTAACACGACCAGGTTCGCGGCTAATAATACTTTTTAATTCCTAAGGTTCGTACTAACTATGGTAAATCATCTTCTCTCTTCTGTACCATCACCATATGGAATAATTTGCCAACTTCGCTAAAATGCAAAGTTTCTTATTTTCATTAAAAACCTCATTAAAAGAGTATCTGTTAAATAGTTGATCTATCATCTTGTTTGTGTTGTTTTGTGCTGTATTATTTGTTTTTTTGATTCCATGCCTTTTTGTTTTCATTCTGCTTTATATATTTTTTTTCTACAGCTGCTTGTGCTTTTATTATTTGTAATGATCACCGAGGGTCCGTTGCAGTCTTGTACTTTGGGACCCTCTTCTGTATATTTTACTCCTGTAACATACTTTATGACATGATAATAAACTGATTGATTGATTGATTGATTGATTGCGGGCTCCAGGATCTACGATGACACCTAAGAATCTGTGAGTACGAGCTTATAGTGGCTTTTATTGTAAGTTGATAGGGCGTTGGGCCGTATAGGCGGAAGACAGATAAAAATTACGATCGTTTGCAACCACTGAGATCAAATAGCAACGCTTCGATCCTATGAAACAGTGGGAAAGAAATTGTTAGAAATTTCTCGAGTTTTACGTCAAAAGTTGTTACATGTTTGTGAAGTAAGCCAGTTACATGTTTGTGAAGTAAGGATTCAAACAATTGGTGCACGGTGACGGGTATTTTTTATGTGGTACTTTAATCCATGAGTTATCAACAATGTTTCCAACAGGGTTTGAAAAAATACCCTATACGTCACGGTCAGAACTGCTCTAGTTTATCTTAAACAATTTTTTGTACCCTACCTTTTGCTCTGAGCCAAAGTAAATGAAAATGTAAGAATAAGCGTGGCCTTAAATCTCTGTACGTCATGTAGACAATCGTCAGTGCTGAAGTAGTGAGAATAGCCCGTCAAGAACAGTGGAGCCCACTGATGCTTCCTCAACAAATACATTTGTGCTCAGGACACTCGGACACAGACTTATCAAAAGTTTCCGTAACTTGATTCACACAAACTCAGACTTATGGCTAGACGTGAGTCTGGGTTAAGCCTGACCACTGGACGCATAAGCACGTTAACGTGAATTAGCTTTTTCGATTATAGTGTAATGTTCCTTGGGGCCAATATTTCAAACAATTGGTGCACGGTGACGAGTATTTTTTATGTGGTACTTTAAACCATGAGTTATCAACAATGTTTACAGCCAGGGTTTGAAAAATACCCTATACGTCACGGCCAAAACTGCTCAAGTTTATCTTAGATAATTTTTTTTACCCTACCTTTTGCTCTGAGCCTAAGTAAATCAAAATGTAAGAATAAAGCGTGGCCTCATATCTCTGTACGTCATGTAGACATTCGTTGGTGCTGAAGTCCTTAGCGACTTCAGTGGTTTGTAAACAAGATAGGTTTTGCAGCGTGCACAAAAGATAGGGACGCAGATTGAAGAAGGTATAAGCAAACATTAACTGACAAGTGTATTTTCGAAAAGGGCTAGACGTATAAACACAAATAATTAACACAAAGAATTCTCAAAAGAAGTCACGATGCATATTGGCTGAACACTAGTTTACATACGAATGCAGCGTTTCAATGTAATCTACCGTGGAAAGACTGCTGTTTTTATCTGAATTCTACTTTTGACGGGTGCAAGTGAAAATGCATGTGCAACAAGCTGGTAAATGTATAAAATTTCAGGTAGCTCCTTTATTCTGTGATAATTTTTTAGCATGATAGAAGAAAATTCATTGTGCCATACACGGTCAAGATAAAAAAACTTCTATGTTGTTAAGAAATATCGGGGTTATATTTGGTGAAGCTGATAATGAGTCCTAAGCAGTGATTGTACTGAAACAGTTTCGTTAAGGTGACCTAGGTATCAAGTTCACCCATGAAATAGCAAAACTAACCGACGACAGTTTTCTAGATCTATCATTGCAAATTTTCTCTAACCAAATGTGCTGGATGCGCAGCCCTAGATCAGAAAAACTTTTAATCCACTAATAGCCGGGCTGTCGTGTCTTAAAGGCACTAAAGTGAAATCGTGCTGCCATTTATTAAAAGAAACTTTTTTCAATGAAGTACTTAGGTTAACTTCACTAGGCTTCCCAGAACTGGCTATCCCCAGAATGGGTATAGTTATACGAGTTGTAAAGGGTGCGCAATCATCCTTTTGAAGGAACAGCCTGAACAGGGCTTAAAAGCTGTCTGCAGTTGTGCCTTACGTTGATCATTTTTCTCATGCATTGAAGACTGTTGGCAGCAGGTTTGACACTGACGTTTGCTTTCTGCACTCCTACAAAGATGCAACAGATCTTCGAGGGACGTTGCGAAAAATTTACCGCAAGAGAGACATACAATAGAGCTATGGTATGATAGGAGAGTCGAAGTTCGTAGAGTGCAGAGAAGGGTTTATTTATGAGCGAAGGCGTCGGCAGAAAGATTTTGCGGGGGGGGGGGCACCTTTTTTGAATTGTCAACTTTGCTCAGCACGCCATGGCAAAATAACATTTCTGGAGAGAAGGGTGCACGGGCCATGAGTGCTGAGTGCCAACCCATGGCATCGTCATCATCTGTTGCATAACACTAACTTAGGGAAACATGAATGTTGTAAAAACAGGTGGCAGCACCAACACGCGCCTGAAAGATAATGAAAGTTCTCTGGAAAAAGAAATTTTTTTTTTTCATTTGTCCACTCAAGGCAAATAATGTCCTCATAATCCTGGATTCTGTGATAAACCACATTTTTTGTGCTCGTAATGTGAAACTAACAAATGACCTGAAAAGAGTGTTTTGTACAAGTAAGTGCATAAAAAAGAGCACCGATTAACCTTCGATGGCGCTCACTGATTGAGAAATATCCTGTTTGTATTTCGTTTCACTTTTAATGATTATTTGTGCTTACATGTTTAGAACTTTTCAGAAATAGATCATTTGTGAGTAAGCGCTCGTTTGTTCTTTCTTTTTGTGTGTCCCCATGTTTTGCACGTGCTACATAAATTTCTAAGCATCAACTACTACCCGATTCGCCTAGCAAAAAAGAAGCTCGATTCTTTTATTCAAAACATGATTAGAAAAGATGCCAAAGTACATGAAAGACAACAGACGGGAAGAGAAAGTGTTTCGGTATTCACGTGGGAAGAAAGTTCCCTTACAGTTGAAAAACAAACAAACTAGGGGACTGATCACAAAAATATACGGCTGGTAGTGTAAGCAGGTTGTTAAGGAAGAGTTTCAAGCGAGACGTTATTAGGATGGAAACGATGTTTTCGATATCAGCGATAAAATAAATACGAACTTTGAGTAGCCATTGACAGCGTAAAGACTAAATAAGAAGGGATACATTTTACTAATATTGAATCAAAAGGCAGGACAATTGTTGCTTCAAGCAAGGCCAGGTGTTCTTACAACATGCAGTTAAAATTGAGGCTTTGTAAATATTAAAAAATGGCTTGACTGCACGTTGCGTGAGGAAGGCAACTGAACGACAGAGCATTATTTAAATTGAATGTGACGATATGCTCTTGTGCGTGTGTCAGGGCTCTAGCTTTCATGTAGCTGCGGGTTTTAAGAACAACACTGGAAAAATAAACTAGCCGGTTATATGAATAAGTGAACAAATGATTGGGTTATTGACTGGTGAACTGATGTTATTCAGCGATTAGGTATATAAATTTGGGCTGTGAATTCGTGAGGTCTCTTTTACGGGGAACTAAAGTATAGTTTAACTGGACAATACTAAGCAATAATAAGTCGATTAATCATCTATTTGACGTGGCTTGAAACAACCGTGAGGTTTTCGCCCAGACTCACGCTAATCTAAAACAATACAAATGAACAATACAGTGCAGACCCTCTACAGAAAAATCAAATAAAAAGAGAGAGAACACACGGAAAAAAGAAATCAGTGCAAAAGGAGAAGAATAAAAAGACAAGACGTGAATCATGGAATGGCAGTGAAAAATGAAGGGGTATATACACAACTATGTGGACGGTTTCCTGAAAATTGGAAAAGCAAAGAATGTGTACATTGGGAAAAACTATCTCAAAACATTGCAAAGATGAGACAAGAACAATGACAGTGGACTGTGAAAACATCAAGACCATAAAAGTTAACAATATAGAGACTTTGTATTCTGTGAACTGTAGAGTGTTGCAAGAAGTTAGCAGGTAGATGAAATGGTCGATTCTTTCTAATTAACTTACACGGATTACGAAGATTTACACAACTGACATAGGGAGGATATCATAACGTGAACTAGTTTCTAAAGAAATAATAGGTGAATGCGATTTCGTCGGAAGTGAAATTGTGGCGATGATAATAATCTGGCAGTCTTACAACATTATCCAGAGTCATTTCCACGAAACGATGATTGTATATGCTTATGAACTTTCTCTGGACGCGCTCAATAGCGTCACTTCCCGTTTTAAACAATGTCATTCCACATCGCAGATGCACATTCAAGTTAGAGAAGACATAATGTGGTGTACACTTTGTGAAAGGCTGTAGGAGAACTGAATTCTCGAGAGATTCTGCAAGCAAATCGAGAGAACAAAGGTCTCGCGTGCCAGTACGTTTATTGTCAGGAGAAAAATTATGCATGTTATTGAAAGGAACATAAATATCCCTGAAATCATGAAGCTTACATAACGACATGGTATTGACAAAGTATGGAAATGACAACATTGCTGTTTCGCGAGATATACTCATGTACTTGTTCTTTGAGGCATTCAGGGAAAGGTTATTGTTGTCACCCCATTCGGAGAAAGAACACAAACCTGACTGCAGCAAGCGACAGTCATTAACTAAATAAATTTTCTTAAATATCTGTATCTCATCGGCACACAGGAGGAAAGAAAACTAACGACTGCAAAAAAAAAACGTCTTTAACGTAAATTGAATATCAGAGTGGGCCTAATACCGACCACTGAGGGGCCCCACTAGAAGCTATGTGCAAGGAAAATATTTTGCCATTACGGTGACGTAACATGATCTACTAGGTAGATAACTATGCAAAAGATTCACAACAGACGAGTCAACATCAAAGTTTGCAAGCTTAACCAAAACAGTGAGCGGCTGACTACGTCAAAAGCCTTGCTCAGGTCACAGTAAACTACGTCACACTGTCCTCTCTGAGGATAGGTAGGGCGATTTGCGTCATGAAACTAGCAAGATTGGTGGTAGTTGAGCGGCCAAGGATAAACCCATGTAGATTAGAAATCAATAAATTCTTCTCGCTAACATACAGTATGCTGTGAAAAACCAAATCAAAACTATTCATTGTGGAACACAGTAGAGAAAAGGCAACAATTAGAAACATCAGTTTTGCAGACCGACTAAAATATTGAGAAAAAAACACTTTTCCACGTGCTAGGAATTGTGGAAGCACTCAGACAGTAATTAAATATTGTGGCCAGTAGAAGGGCGAATATACTACCATACGCATTTAGTATTGTGGAGGGGATGCCTTTGGGACACATAATACGGATGGTTTGAAGCACCTAATGCATAAGCAGGTCAGATTTTCACCCAGCGACAGACCACTAGATGGGCTTGTTGCCTTGTGCTGTTTTTGTATCTGAGTGGCAAAATTTCAGGCATTACAAACGGATGAAAATGCGCAAAATAGTCAGCGATGGCATGCACTTTGATAGCGTCCGAGTCCAGAGGACTGAAAGACTCCCAACGTTTGCTAGAACATTGCGTACATACTTCCACAGCTCTGCTGGCTTTTCAGAAAGATATATTATTATTATTATATTATTATTATTATTATTATTATTATTATATTATTATTATTATTATTATTATTATTATTATTATTATTATGAACGTTGCAGAGCGTAGGTCACAGCAGCTCCCATTCTATCGGTTGTGAAATATAAGTATTTGGGGATCACATGACGTGGCGGGCGCACATTTCGTCAATCTGCCCTGTTGCTTTTCGGAAACTGTTATTCGAAGAGGAAGCTCGCAAGGCTGTGGTGAATGTTAAACTTCAAGCGTATAATGCGATTATCAAGCATAAAATGAAGTATTCATCTGTGGTATGACATGCGTACGCGAAAATGGATATACAGAGCTTAGAAGTGCTACAAAAGTAAGCCAACAGATTTATATTTATTAAATACAACAGACCAGCTCCCAAACTCACTAACGAGAGCTTAAAATATACCACCACAAGCTATCCAGACAAAAATCAGTCGACTTCAGTTCTAGCGTAAGCTAAGTATGTCTGCACCTTCTTATTTGACCGCCACTGCAGTCAGAACTATGCCCAGTACTCACTAACATACCCTTCAACACGTTTTTGCCAGAACAGAAGCATTCAAAGAGAGTTTTTCCTGCGCCTCCGCAGTGCTTCGTATTGAAATATTCTGCCCGAATTAGATTAGACAATTTTCGAAAGCAGTCGAACATCTGTCATTTCGGAATATTGAATCGCTGAGACTGTTATATAACTTATTGTGCTAGTGTCGCATTGATTCCGTCTCTCCTTTCGTTGTTTAAAAATCACTTTATAGCAAAAAGATCTATTGCATGCAGTGCTGGTAGTGTAATCAGGTATTTCTGAGCTGTTATTCTTGATTTATGAACGCATTCCTGCCTGGGCCATGATGGCCTTCTGTATCGTGAAATAACAAAAATACAAGGAATGCTCGTTCATGCGTGAATCTAGTGCCATCGAAGGAACGCGAATGTCAGGCGAATGTCACTTGAGCATTCGCCTGACATAATATCGATGTTTGAATTCAAGTGAGAAACGTGAGCGGTAGGCGAAAGCATTTTTTAAAATTTGGGGTATTGCTATTATACGTATGGGTGCGCCATTAGTGAAATTTAGAACCCAATTTCACACGAATTTACTATTGGTCGTACCCGATCGAATAATAATGCAAATCAAATATTATTCAAATATTTTGGAATTGCAAGGCAGCCGTTTTATTGAGAGGCCTAAAAATAAAAATCATAATATTTCAGAGAAACATTAACAAACTTTAGCAAAGTAACATTGCCTTTAAATTTATCCGAAGAAATACCACACTTATGAAAACTGACGTAATCTCAGACAAAGTAGCTACTATAAAGCCTCTAAAGCATTTTGTGACTTGAGGATAAATACATCAGTTGCTTTGGTATATTAAGTGGTAACTAGCGCTTTTCAATAAATACTAAGGCCAAAATGTTAAATAATATTTCATGAATGAACATCATGAATATCAGAATAATCATGTTAGTTCATGGACACATTCTCCTTGGAGACATTGGAGTGTAAAGTAAGAACTCCTTGATCACGTTACCAGTGAAGTTTCAATAGACCCTGAAAAGCTTCAACTGCGTGCATCGTGGCAATGCGCTGTTTAAAACGAGAAAAAAGAGATACTTCACTCTTCTAAAGCGTCGTATCTTTGGCGTTTTTTCATCGAGTACTGAAAAATATACAATATTTCAAACACTATTCCATTTGCTATTCCGAATTTCAAATATTTGCCCACCCCCAATCAATAAAGAATTGTTTAAACAACTTATTTTGAACGTTCATTAAAGAAAAATGTGTTCGAGCAACGTCGCTCTCATAGTCGAGACCTTAGCTTCCACGCGTACACCAGCGTATTACATTGCGTAGATCCAGTTTGATGCGTCTCTTTGCATATTGCTCCTAAACTCACTGCATGCCGGGTACCCACTATACGCGTGTTTGATAGTCCTCAGCATGTTTTTTTTTTTATCATTCATGAAAACTTTGTTTTAACTTACAGATTCACTCTTGAGTCACTCAAACATAAGTGCATGCAGGTATGAAGCGACAACGCGCCTTTCTCTGGTAGGGAAGTGCTGCAGATGCTGCCTCAGCGTCAACAAAGTTTGTTGATAGAACTCATTTTTAGATGGCCTGTTTATGTGCTAGGTATATTTTTCGTGTCAGTCGGGAAATGGCGCATAACCCTTTTCTTCCTGCTGTGCATCTTGGGCCGCTTATAAATGGCGCTCGACCAGAGCGAGTGCTCTTCCCGACGAGACAGCGCCGGTAGCACGAAGCGTGGAGATGAATGGAGTCCCGCCGCGTCCGCCTCGACTTCCTGCGCGTGCGATATGCAGGGCGGCACTTTCCTGCTTAGTGCCCTTGTCGGGTATTTGTGCTCGCTGCGCCATCGCCCGATCACGACGCACGCGATGGGCCAACGTTGCTGCAAGGCGGCGTGCATGGCAGGATTACGTGCGGAGCTGACGCCATTTTAATGCGAAACTTGCGGTAGCTGCTTGAAGCAGCTACCTGGTAATCTTGCGATACGCTAGACAGAGCCAGACGGCACCACCAACCACCAGGAGTGACAGCGGCAGATGCTCGCTGACTGACCACTGTGACTTTACGGCAGTTGCTTCAAGGTGAGCCTGAATTGCGAAATAGACAAAAGGACGATCATAAATCACCCCGCCATCGTTCACTTGTCACATGTTCCACAGTGTATACATAATGGGAAGATAGCGTCCATAACAATACACGCTAAATTTTCGCTTCAATAAAAGGGTTTCTGTACAACTCCCTGAGAACTCATTGTGAAAAAGCGGGTTTTTGCCCAGCCTTTTGAAAGAATTCAATCAGGTAAAAAAGCATCGCACAAAAGAGTGATAATCGACTGCACGCAAGTGGCATCTTCAAGCCATTCAGAAAATATACGCATGTTTTCTTCGTTCATCTCCGTATTTACAAAAAAAACGGGTTATCTGAACAACTATTTTTTTCTGTGTGTGCTTGTTCCTAGTTTTTAAGGTGTTCAAATAAACTAACAATTCAGAACTATCGAAAAACAACTAGAAATACCATGAAATATCTCCAACAAGCATAAACAAGCTTGGAGAGTTCTTAAGAGTGAATCTTTTGAAAACAGCGCAGAAGACGGGAAGGAAGAAGAAACGCAATGCACACCTCTTTTCATTCCTCCTTTGTGTCTCGCCTGTCGCGGAGTATGCTAGAATAAGGCACCTGTATTGTCTGTGGGGTTACGAGAGCTACAGGGTGTTCGGTGATGTTTTAAATGTGAATTAATTTTTTAGTCGGGACATGTCAGGCGTCTGTCGGTGTCCGTGCCTTAGCAGGTGTTATCTCTGCTCTCTCATTCCCTCTCCCATAGCAACAGCTACTGGGGCGTGCGCTTATCCTCGCCTCTACTGACCGGAGCAGGTGGTGCCAGTGGAGTACAGGCGAGTGGGTGGATGGATGGATGGATGGATGGATGGATGGATGGATGGATGGATGGATGGATGGATGGATGGATGGATGGATGGATGGATGAATGGATGGATGGATGGATGGATGGATGGATGGATGGACGGACGGACGGACGGATGAACTGACAGACGGATGTGGCTGTACCCTTTAGATGGGGTGGTGGCTAACGCCACCAAGCCGTAATACTTAGTTAACCAAAAGCTAGAATTATTTATTTTTCCTTTAACTAGTGAGGTCTAGGACTCGTACTTTGAAGTGAAGGGTTTAATTTTCACTCATGCCTTCACTTTAGCCACCAATCAGATAACCTCCTTCTAGTTAATTCTACCCGCTTAAAGTCTATTTGGCCTTCCTTGTCCCTAAATCCCAGTGCTTTGAAAAACTCTGCGCCATCATCCTGAACTATAGGGTGAAGCCCTTTACAGAAAATTATCAAGTGTTCGGCAGTTTCCACTTCCTCTCCACACGCACTGCATACCGTGTCTACCCCTTCGTATTTGGCTCGATATGTCTTGGTTCGCAATACTTCCGTCCCGGCCTCAAACAGTAAAGAACTACCACGAGTATTATCATAGATCCTTTCTTTGGCAATTTCCTGCTTAAAAATTCGATAAATATCTAGTGCGAACTTCTTAATCATGCCAATTCTCCACATATCGGTCTCAGCTTCCTTCACCTTCTTCTTAACCAATTATTCTTTTGGGTTTGGCCCCCTGCTGTTTTCTAAGTATTTACCAGTCAATTTTATGGTTCGCTTCCTCCATTTTGTAACGACATTCTTCATGTAGAAGTAGCTGAATACCTTCCTAGCCCAACGCTCCTCCCTCATTTCTCTCAATCGCTTCTCAGATTTCATCTTGCTACTAGCTTCCCTGCCCTCAAATGATGTCCATCCCATATCACCTTGTACTTACTGATCTTGTGTATTCCCGTGAGCTCCTAAGGCAAGCCTACCTACTCCACGTTGCTTAATTTCTAATCTTGCTTGAACTTCTGATCTCATGCACAAGACCGCATTGCCGAATGTCAGACAAGGAACCATGACTCCTTTTCATATTCCTCTCACAACATCACACCTATTGTAATTCCACAGTGCCCTGTTTTTCATCACCGCTGCATTCCTGTTACCTTTAGTCATCACGTATATTTCGTGTTCTCTTAGGTACTCGGTCCCATTGCTTATCCATACGCCCAGATATTGTATTTATCTGTCATCTCTAGCATGACCTCCTCTATTCTAAGCTCACTAGCTAAAAATCATGACTGCTGAATTTTCCTTACTGAATCTAAGTGGAGAGGAGGAGTGATCTCTGGCGTGTGAAGGCGCTCGCGTCGCGGGAGCTCGGCGGAGCTCCCATGTGTGTGCGGAGAGAATGTAGGAGAGGGTAGGTGCAGTACTTCGCCACTCCTTCGCTCACCATTTCTCTCTTTATCCCTACTCCCTATTCTCGCATCCACCAGCTCATACGTATATATATATTGAGTGAAGAGCACGCCTCACTCTCGACTGTTCGCTGGCTGATGAATGTGTAAATTAATGATTACGGTACACATCATCATCTAGTCAGTAATTTACTCTCTTATAATTACTACGCTTTGTACTGTCAGCGCAAGAAATGCATTCACATTTTTGTGCCGATTTTCTTCGGGGAGGTGGGGGCAATTTCGTTCTCTATCGTGACGTACGCTATTGTTCCGTAGTAATTCCAACACTGCTTATGAATTATACTAAATATAAAGAAACTGGAGCATAACTGGCCTTAGCTGTGACAGCGTATACGCCTCTCGCGAAAAGCGTCCTGACTGAGTAAGAATCTGACGTGGCCACTTGAGCATCGCCTAAGACGACCCGAAGCCAACATCTCCTTCTTTTTCTCCTCAGTCGATGTACTGAATCTCTCCTGCCCCTCTCCGAAAAATTTTGCACCTAGCGGGCTATTCACACGGGGTTGAAATCCTTGGGGGGTAAGCGGAACGTCATAGATTAGTAAATGGGTGCTACCTCTCTGGACCCACTCACCGACTAGAGCTTGGGTGCTAATCCCTGAAGTTGTAGTCATCTGATTGGTAGTCCACGCTTCTACACCAAGCATTTTTCCCCCGGTTGAGTACCCTTTAACACAAAGTTATGTTATGACATCATCACGTGACTTCATACATTTTAGCTATTCGTGACGTCTTGATGTTATATTTTGACGTCATCACGTGATGACTAGTTTTTGTGTTACTCATGGCCAGGTCACTGTCGCCGATGGTCAATTCTCGCATCAACTGCTGAGACATCTAAGGTTTTAACCTAAAAAAAAGCCAAGCCTGTGCGGAATGCCCTGCACTGTCACAGCGAAAGCTCGAAGAGCGACCTCTCAGAGCCTTTCCTTGACACACTTTATGTAACTGTTACATGAAGACTTTCTGGGTAACCACTACGCCACGAATATTCATAAATTTGTCTAGTAGGCTAGCATTCCCTCTGCTATCTTCATCCTTCTTCGAAGGATAGTGGTATCCGCTACACACTTACTAGGAATTGTGCAATATTTTTATGCAGTGACTGACGACGATGAAGAATTATTCCTGAAGTGCGTTTGCGTGACAGTTATTAGGTGAACAAGAACAATTTTTTATTGGGTCGGATAATTGGACGACCCACTCTTTACGGAATTCACAATTTGTGACGCCTGTTTGTTCTTAAGGTGCTCGAAAAAGCTTTATTACTCATATTATAGCGATTACTTTTCCGACATCAAGGGCAGTTTTGAAATGATACTCAAGCACCGACGTGGCTCAGTGGTAGAATACTGAGTTTGCGCGTAGCAGACCGGGTTTTGAATCGCATTGTGTTCTTGTTTTTATTCACTGAATTTTTTCTTATTTCTTGCGATATTGGTTACGGACACCGGCGGTGGTGACGGACAACTACGGCACCGCACTTGAGCTTTGTTGTAATCTTATAGAAGCTGTCGCTGTAATATGTTTCTTGTTAGAGTTTTGTCATTGGTTGACACCCTGGCTTATGTTGCGCTGTTTAATTTTAAGATTGAGGGGACTGCGCACAAGCATGAAATAAACTTTATGCAAATATATTATCTTTTTTTGCTGTAAAAAAGCCTCTTCCCAAATTACCTTCGTGTTAATCATTTGTGTATGTACATATGCCGATATCACGGGAGCTCAATGGATGTTATTTGCGTTCAGTCTTCATCGTTTCAATGAATATGACGCGATCTCCCCGGAAGTAAATCGCAATATGCACTCGGCACGTGTCGAATCATTTAGTAGTCTCGGGAAGAATGATGAAGGACGGATAACACTCCCTACATTGAAAAGTGGGCCAATGTCGAGTATACTCGTCAATTTTGTGTTTGATATAATTTGGATGTGACGGCATCCACCAGCAGAGAATCACACTATATGCGCGGTGCATGTCGCGTCATTTAGTAGCTCTCAGGAAGAATGACGAAGACGGATAACCTTATCATTTTCGAAAAGTGGGCCAAGTTCGAGTACTCGACGATTCTGGAACAGCATGGGGCAGAGCAGAAAACAACTCGAATATGTGAAGAAACGCAATAGCGCTCACGTTGTCTACGTCTCTTCTTTTTCTCTCTGCTTGTTGGCGCTAAGATTTCAAAGAAATGTAATTTTTTTTCAAAAGCATCCTCTAATTGCCACCTGGATTCGCGCCCAAAAGTGCAAGAAGAGACACTGCTCTCCAGGAAGTTTCATAACATAGAATGTTGCACCACCGTCCATGGATGGGTGATCTGAGTATAGGACGCTCCTGCTGTTCCAGGGCTCCAGAGCACGAAACTTTATTAATTTATCTAAAATATGACCCCGGTTCTGCAGATAAAGTTCGTTCAACGACAATATAGCCGAATTCTGTTACAATCATGGTCAAGTGCTACTAACACTATCTTGTTATAACCTATAATTACTTTAAACTGTTTGAACGAAAAAAAGCTATTATGGTAGATGACAGGCTGTTGTTAGAAAACTATATTGTCACACGAGATATGCGAACAGGCATCACTGATAAGGATAGCAAAGCAGCCAATTTTTCGTACATGCTTGGAAATTTCGACACTTTCACGGTTTTTGCTCCAAGTCACAGAGAGTCATGTATGATGACGTCTAATGTTACAAAACTTTTCCAAATCTGAATTTTTTTCCTCAGACTGTTGGCCCGAAAATGTATTAAACGAAGCCACTGGCGTTTTCCCACTGTAGCGAATTTCATAAGTCAGCTTTGCCGCAACGCAACACCGCCAAGCAATATTGCATGCTGCAAATCCAAAGCAGTGCGGGGGGGGGGGGTGCTATTTGCAGGGAGTTCAGCAGCTTGAATTCCTTGAAGGATATCGCATTCAATTACCTTCCTACACAGACACCAAACAGCCAGAATTCATTGTTTTAACCGGTAAATAAATATGAGGGCACTGGTGTAAGCCGGTTATTTCACATAGAAAACATACGAAAGTTGAAGCTGCAGCAACTTCTCATTGTGAAAACAAATATATTGCTAAAGCAAAAGCATTCTAATTGGTTTCCACTGTATTATTTGTTCAGAAGTCTGTTTACCCGAAAAAAGACTCGTTATTTTTAAATATTCAACAAACTGACGTTCGTATATGTGAGAGTTCACTCTAGTTACCCTAACCTGCATAAAGTAAAAAAAAATCTCCATCACCATTCAACATCCAATCAAGACTGGCGTTATCTCGTCTATTTCGCTAGTAACGGCATCATAGGAATAATAGTGCAAAACCGTAAAAAGTTTGACAGCATCGTTATATTCGATGGTCCGATTTTCTTCCTGTTATAGCATTTTCCACTTACCCCACTGTTACAATGAGGCATAGTGGAAACGTAAACACATTATATCGTGAAGTTTAACACTCTGTCGACTTTGCTTGCATCCTATGTTACCGTATTCCGATCAAGGATGTGTCTTCTTCCCGGATTTACGCGCTAACTATGCGTGAGACCAAAGCTGAGATTTCATATCTTGCATGGTGCACCTGCTACATTCGCGGAGCTACCCAGCCATGGCGGGCTAGTGGCTAAGGTACTCGGCTGCTGACCCGCAGGTCGCGGGATGAAATCCCGACAGACAGACAGACAGACAGACAGACAGACAGACAGACAGACAGACAGACAGACAGACAGACAGACAGACAGACAGGCAGGCAGGCAGGCAGGCAGGCAGGCAGGCAGGCAGGCGGGTGGGTGGGCGGGCGGGTGGGTGGACGGACGGACGGACGGACGGACAGGCAAGCGGGCGGGCGGGCGGACGGACGGACGGATGCTTCAATGCACTCAATATCTTTCTCTCCATGAACATGTTTACATTTTTCTTTTTGTATCAAGGATGAAATGGTCGTTAGATTTAGGGATTTTTGAAGCAAGCTTCCCAACATTCGCCCTTAAAGGTCATCTTTCTTTTTTTTCGTACTAGCTGCATAAGGCTCCCAGTGCACGCTTCATTCAACAGGTGGCTGAAAACCGACACTGTGAAAATGTTCGACCTCGTGTTTTCTATACCTACCCACCAGTATACGCTCAAACCGGCATATGAAGCATGGCTAGATGTCAATCCTCTTTCAATTTGTCTATAGAACCCGAAGAGAGCCTTCTTTTTCCTGTCTCATATTTCCAGCGTAATGGGCAAAGGATGGCTTCGGAAGAGTGCCCTTGTTTCAACGTCAAGTCTCCGCTCACGCTTATCCAGCCTCTTGACGTTTGCATAAGTACCAAGCTCATGCATGCATGCATACGCGAGAAGCAGCAGCTTTTTATGCTCGTGACTCAAGTACAGCGGATCTCGGGGTGTGACAGACGCATATTCCGACCACGGCGTAGTAAAACACAGCTCCCGAATGTCCTACGCAAACCCGATGTTTTTCTTTCCCACGTTCTCTTTCTTTCCCGAGTTTTTGCGTCGTATTCGTATTTTCCTGTCTACTTATTCACATCTAGAGAACATCGTCTATTTTTTCTTTGATGGAAGGCTTTCTATTGAAGCAAGATTCCCCTTCATGCATTTTTAACGAAAGAAGAACCCA
>WOVY01007896.1:0-26164 GCA_013436015.1 Rhipicephalus annulatus | reverse complement strand
TGGTTGGTCCCTAAACAACTTGGCGCAACCCAACTATGGGGATAGGCCATGAATCAGATGGTGCCTTGCTTTTTAAACTAATTCACCTCTTGAAGGAAAGGGTTGAATTTATCAGGTATTACAGTTAATAATTTAATGTGATAAAATTTAAAAATAGAAAGAAAACTTTGAAAAGGATGACATAATAAACAAACTAAAAAAAGAAAGAAAAAAACACCTGTACATAAAGCAACTGAATTTAGCTACGATTAGCAGTCCATTATTTTAGACTCTTGTAAAGAGTTTGTAACAGCGGTAAAAACGCTCCTGCGGCTAAAACCAAATGTGATTGCCGGAAGTGAAAAGAATCGAAGAATTGCCGGAAAAGAACCGCCGGAAGTGAAAATTTCAAGTCCAACTTTCAAAGGGGTTCTTCTATTAGTCGTTTCCTTTGACTTTTGTATCTTCGGCATGACAAAAAAAGGAGGAATACAAATATTCACTTTCATTACAGTGAAGGCATAAAGGTGACTGTGCTTGACCCGACCTGTGAAGGTAAAATTTCAATGGTGGTGGTGGTAGTGGTTAGAAAGAGGAGAAAGGCACCTAGTTTCTGGAGCCAAGAGCGCGGCGCAGTGCCTTAAAATGTTCCTTGAAAAGACTCAACAACGCATCCTTGTAATCACTATTTCCTCATTTCTTGCTGAATACCACTTGTTCTTCCAAGAAAACTTTAGCTGGGAATAGTCTGATAAAACCAAAGGAGATTTTTCAAAGTTATCGGTCATTGTACGTTTTTCAAAACGTGCTTCTGTGATATATTCAGAAGTAGGCAAAATAGGTAGAACAGGACCATCATAAAAGATATAACTAGTACATATGCATGCTGATTGAGAACTAAACCTCTATTGCATGGTACCCAAACCATTTGAATGAGTCGCGCATGTCTAGGAAGGAACGAGTAGAGTGTTTCTAAGGTACGCGAAAAAGTGGGTGTGCTTAAGGCAGCACAGGCAGAGAGACAATCTGTTAGAACAATCATCGCTGATAGACCTTGAACAATTTACGCAATACAAGGACTATTGCCAGCAGCTCAGCGTTTAAATAGGGGTAAAGGCGGGTAATCGAATTGAGAAAGCCAAATCTAGAGAGGATGTTACAATTTCTACGCCTGCCTGCTCTTCATAAACGGAAGCGTCAGTCACTATCACAATGAATGTTTCTAGGTTGGCAAAATGATCTTCTAAAATGCCATTTATATACTGATATGATAAATTTTTGCATTCTTGTGATATATATTATCAAATTTAATCCTGATTACATCTACAGTGTTGAGTACAAATATTTCCCAAAGGTTAACTCTTAAGGGGTCCAGAAGTGTCTGTGTAAAAAATAACTTGAGGGCACCGTAATTTAGACCATTGGTGGTTGCAAAATGAGGCCTGCTGGCTAATGAACACATACTGTGACCTCATCTGAGGTGATGCATGCAATTTTAAGATAGAGTATGACATTTCTTGATAATAGAAGGCAGGCGGAATTCTTCATGTAGGATATTGTGCACAATATATTTAGGTAGCGCCAGGCATAAGCGTAACGATTCGCGTCCTAACAGAATCAGTTGTTGAACTCTATAAGTGGGAGCGCCGGAAAAAAATACAGCCGATTTCTAATATCGATCGAATGTACATGCAATATATTAGGACGAACACGTCTCTACACAAACCGGCACGATAGTCCCACCGTGGTGGTCTAGTGGCTAAGGTACTCGGCCTGCTGGCCCGCAGGTTGCAGGATCGAATCCCGGCAACAGCGGCTGAATTTCCGATGGAGGCAGAAGTGTTGTAGGCCCGTGTGATCAGATTTGGGTGCACTTAAAAGGTGGTTGAAATTTCCGGAGCCCTCCACTACGGTGGCTGTGATAATCATATGATGGCTTTGGGACGTCAATCCCCACTTATAATCATCATCAAAACCGCGGCGCGATAATACGAAGCCTGCCAAGCATGCCTTTGGCACATGTTTCTTTAGGCAGCCATGTTTTCTAAGTGGGAACTCCAGTTAAGTGTTTCTGTGTGCACACTTAATCTTGTTCTTGATGCCCTTCACTTGTGGCTCATACCCATTGTTGGGGATGGGCCAATAATTGAGTGGTCTTATAAAGTATTATTTTATTTAGAGTAAAAGAACTTACAAATTGAAAATGTTACATATTTTAGACTGAAGTTTTGATGATCACCGATCTGTACTTACTATAAAGTTTTTGTATTAGTAATAGATAATAACCTAGAACAAAACCTAGCCTTAAAAAAGAGAAAAAAGGAGAAGTTATGCGTATGTCGACGCAGAAGAATAATATTAGTTTGTTAGTCTTTTTGTTTCATTAAGACAATTCCGCACTACCTCGCAAACATTCGCACTTGCATACACAGAAATGGAGGCTCCAAAGGACAGAATCAAGGGCATGGATAAATTTCTTTATTTAGTCGTATGAGCCTTCGCATTGGCATGCGACCCACTACTAGAAGTAGGTGGCAGTATTCCTCCTCAACACAGAAAAAACGAGCATCGTTTTGATGCTGTGAAGTTATTGCAAAAACAAAACAAAACAAAGTAGCCTAAACTTTGAAAAATGACATTAATAGTCAAATGATACACGCGAACAGTTCATCAATGATGAGGCAATGGCAGTAGCACAAAAAAATACACACAGGAAAAGTGTCCTTTTAAAATGCTCAAAATATGGCTTCATGCGCACCTTGTGGACAATGTCAGAACTCGGTTGTCTTCGTTGTACCCATGTTGACAACGCAGTGTCCGGAACCACTTCGCAGTTTACGTCACTACTCACGCGGCGCAACACATTATACGGACTGAAGTATCTGCTTAGCAACTTTTCGGAGAGGCCACGGTGACGAACAGGGATTCAAAACCAAAACGGGGTCTCCCGGACTGTAAGATACGTCTTTGTTACGCATGTTGTAACGTCGTGCATCGACGTGTTGCTGTTGACCAATGTGTAGCTGGTCGAGTGGCGAGTTTCCCCTGGAACACTCTGCAAATTTTTCAGCGTCAGTTGTTAATTGATAGGCGCCTTCACAAAAAAGCACAACAACCAGCATCATCTAAGCTTCGCGGCTGTAGAGAAGGTGAAACGGTGTAAATAGCACTGTTTCTTGAACGACGGTGTTATAAGCGAACGTCACATAAGGCAAATTGTGATCCCATTTTTTGTGTTAGACGTCGATGTACATGGAGATCATGTTTGTGACTGTTTTATTTAGTAGCTCGGTTAGCCCGTCGCTCTGCGAATGGTGAGCAGTTGTCGTTCGATGCCTAGTGTTACTTAGTCAGAAAAACTTCCTCAATAAGCTATGCAGGGATCGCTGTCCCTGCGTTGGTTATCACTGTAGATGGAGCACCGTGGCGCAGAACATAGTGGCCCATAAAGAACTGCACTGCCTCAGAAGCCGTGGCTCGTGGTATCACCTTTTTCTCAGCATAGCGTGTCAGATGGTCAGTTGCAACAATGATTAATTTGTTGCCGTCGGTCAATATAGGAAATGCGCCGTGAATGTCCATGCCGACTTGGTCAAATGGCTTGTGGGGTGGATCAATTGGTTGAAGTAATCAAGCCGGTTAGCTTGGTAGCGACTTTCGACGCTGGCATTCACGACAGCTTTTAACGTACTGCTTCACGCTTGCCGAAAGGCCGGGCCAGTAGTACGTATTGCTTACTCTGGCGAGCGATCGCAAGTAGCCTAGATGACCAGATATAGGCTCGTCATGACACGCGGAGAAGACTTAGTCTCGCATATCCTCGTGAACGTTGAGGAGGTAAGCGCGGCTCGTAAAAAGGGCATTTTTCTTGTACAGGACATTGTGTCGGAGCCAGAAAAACGTCATGACGCGAGATAGATGGCGGGGTATAAACGGCACTACGATCCTCTAAATAGTCGATGAGTGGTCGTTCTCTTTATGTTCTCGGACTCGCTCGCTGGATTTCGCGCCGACCGGCTGTGCCCCCGCGATCTCCGACGACAGCGCAGCTATGGCCGACAGGCTCACACTACGCCATCTCCTGACGCTGACCGAAGCTCTCGCCGAGTGGTGGCCCTTCCTCGGACTCCTGTGACAGTGTCCACCTTAAGTATGTTCTCTTTACTTCATTATGTGGCTGTCCCTGTCCTCACTCTCTCCTTCCGTGCTCTCTATTTCTGCTTCTTTTCATCCTCTGTTTGATTCCTCCTTACCCTCACCCCTCGTGAGCTACTGTTGAGGTGTCCTCCCCCAGAGAGACAGTTACGGGGCTCACTTGATGATGATGATGATGATGATGATGATGATCCTTGACACTCTGGCGCACACCCACAAAGGGGGATCGGCCAAGAACCGGGCGGCAGGATCTTAACTAAAAGGCTAATGGTTTTTCTAAGAAAACGTAATTATGGGCTGAAAAAAAAATTATAGAAAGAAAAGCCGAAAATCGAAAAAGGAGTATATCTGAGCAGGAAGCGATGCAGGCCATCAGATGCGATTTGAGACAAAGGTAATGGGGGGTCTAAAATATATATATATAGGCAGATTAACATGGCAATCGCTTTGTTTCAATTATGTATTCAAATACCGCAGAGCAGACGTCCCTGTGGCTATAACCGAATTTAATGCTGCCAAACGACAAAATTACTGCCACATTTAATTCTAATCCCAATTTTTCAAGTGGAGCTACCAGGTATCTTTTCCGCTGATGAGAATACCGGCGACAGAACAAAAAGAAGTGATCTATCGTTTCCATTTTTTCGCAAGTCTGACACAAAGGTGACGCCTTTAGACCAACTTTATGCAAATAATAATTCAGTTGAGGAATTCCGCAACGCAATCTTGTAAATGTAACTTCCAAGTGCCGTGTTGCACACCACTCTCTATTCCAGCGGCATCTTAGATGTGCGAAATCCCGATATTTATCCAATGAGTAGCAGTCGCATTCACGCAAACAGAGGTTTTATCATCTTTTCATTTAAGAATCACTTACTCTTCATCCTCTCGCGGCCGTCTTCTTCTGTGGAGAACATTTACTTTTTTTATTTATTTTTATTTCAAAGTACCTTACAGGCCCCATGGGGGGCATTGAGTAAGGGGGGCTATACATATATACAAGTAAACTGGAAAAAAATATACAAGACAGACAATTGAGCAAGGGGGGAATACATATAGACACCTCAAAATGAAAAAAAGTACAAAAAAAACAATTGAGTAAGGGGCGCAATACTTATATACATCTCAAACTAAAACACATACAAAATAAACAATTGGAAAATAAAAAGTCAAACAAAAAGCACCAACATGTACAAAAGTTCAACATGTACAAAAGATACACGCATAGTAACCGTGGGCGAAACACTGTATTTCCTGCGCATGCAGCGGCCACAAGGCAGAATCCTCGCGCACATGAATGTGACAATCACAAAAATGAACCAATACGGACCAATGAATTATGATACGGCATCTACTTGCTGAGGCTTGTGAAGTGGCTTGATAAGATATGACGGAATGTGTCAAAGTTTGTCTGGGATGCAATGTCGTCAGGCAAACTGTTCCACAGACGGATAGCACGTGGAAGTGCGGACTGATTGAACGCGTTTGTTGAGCCGTATACACGGGAATAGCTAAGATGATTGTGTAGTCTACGTGAAGTTTGTCTGGGATGCAATGTCGTCAGGCAAACTGTTCCACAGACGGATAGCACGTGGAAATGCGGACTGATTGAACGCGTTTGTTGAGCCGTATACACGGGAATAGCTAAGATGATTGTGTAGTCTACGTGAAGTGAGATATGGTTTTTGCAGACCAGTAACGGTGATTCGGGAAGAATGGGTAATTTTATGAAAGAATGACAGCAGTGCAATGTCGCGACGAATGTTCAAGAGCGGGAGTGAAAGTTCCTGTTTGATTTGTGATATACTAGAATGCGGACTGTAGTTATTGGCAATGAAGCGGCTTGCTCTATTCTGGATTCTTTCCAATGAGTCAATTAAGTATTTTTGATGGGAAAACCAAATCGAACAGGCATATTCTAGTTGAGGGCGAACCAGTGTCAAGTAAGATAATTTGCGAATGCCTGATGGTGCAGCTTTCAAGTTACGTCTCAAGAAACCTAGTGATTTCGAGGCGCTGGCAGAGATTGCCGTAATGTGGTCGGACCAGGATAGATTAGGTGTCAGTATTACGCCCAAGTACCGCTATTGTGTTACAGTCGATAGAATGGAATGATTAATACTGTAAGAGAATTCGGATATGCTAGGTTTACGTGTGAACGACATTACTTTGCATTTTGAGACATTTAGTGTCATCAGCCATGCACTACACCAACCATTAATTACGTCGAGGTCGTTTTGGAGTGACAGGTGATCTTCACTGTTCTTGATTGGACGGTAAATAATGCAGTCGTCAGCGAACACCCTGATGCAAGAAGATACATGTTGCGGAAGATCATTGATGAATATGAGGAAAAGTAATGGCGCGAGTACACTGCCCTGTGGTACACCTGAAGAAACGTCAGATAGGGAAGAAGACAAATTGTTAACTGTTGTGTATTGCTGACGATTCGACAGGAAATTGCGAAGCCATGATAATGTACGGGAGTCTAATTTCAGGGCGGAAAGTTTCGATATCAGGCGACAGTGTGCAACCCTGTCAAACGCCTTCGAATAGTCGAGGAAGACGCAATCAGTTTGATAATTATCGTCCATATTTGCATGAAGCTCTGTGGTGAATTCAAACAACTGAGTCTCACACGAAAAGCCCTTTCTGAAACCATGCTGATTTTTGAAAAAGAAATGATTGGATTCCAGATGCCTGTAAATATGTGAAGCGATGATGTGTTCTAGAATTTTACAACAAATACACGTAAGGGAAATAGGACGGTAATTTTCGCATGAGGTTTTATTTCCACTTTTGAATATTGGAATTATTTTCGCCAGCTTCCAGTCAGACGGTATCATGTCTGTTTCGAGAGACTGTCGGAATATATGAAGTAGTATTTTGCTTGTGACCGTTACCGTATTCTTTAGCACCTTTGAGTTGATTCCATCCACGCCGCATGATGACGACAACTTAAGATTATTTATGGCTGTAATTATGCCTTCTAATTGAATATCTATTGGTTTCATAAATTGGTAATCGAACTCAGCTACGTTGGGTATGTTGGTACTGTTCTCTATCGTGAAGACAAAAGTGAAAAAGGAATTAAATGCTGTCGGACACTGGCTAGCTGTGAGAGGGACGTTGTTGCAGTCATGCAATGAGATGTGTTGGTTTTCGCTGGAGGGGTTTATGACTTTCCAAAATTTAGCTGGGTTGTTTTTCAGTAGTGTGGGTAGATCATTAGAATAATACTTTTACTTAGCCTTACTTAAGGCTGTGCAATTTGCTTTTATGCAGGTTTTATATTTAAGCCAAGAAGAAGAACTACCCGAGAACTTAGCATTATTGTAAAGCCGTTTTTTTCTTATTCCGTATTCTCAGAAGCTTTTTATTGAACCATGGATTTGATTTACCATTGCTAATTTTAACCAGTGGAACATGCTTGTCAACTAACGTACACAAAACTTGCTTGAAAAGTAGCCAGTTCTCTTCTACGGATCTATTGTGGAAACACGGCAGGACAGTGTTTTCGGAAAATAACCTTAGCTTTGTGTTAATTGCCTGATAATCGCCTTTATTAAAGTCCCGAATTTGTTTTGTATGTACACCGGCTACGTGAAGGGGTATGTTTATATCTACTTGGAGTAAATTATGGTCACTGAATCCGTCCAGGTAATGTGTATTACGTATTGTTTCCGGAGCGGTCGTGAGGATAAGATCAAGGGTGTTCGTACCACGTGTAGGTTTCAGAACAGTTTGAAAGAGGTTGAAATCTAGAGTTAAGTTAAGAAATTCAGTTGACATGTGACAGGGCGATGACAGTGTGGCCCAATCAATGAGCGGACAGTTGAAGTCGCCTAATAAGTAAATGATATTGGCTTAGAAAATTTCAGAAGCGTTGTTTATACTGTCACGTAGCATATTAATGAAGGAAGAGTCCGAGTCCGGCGCATGATAGCAGCAACCTACGAGAATTTTGGAGGAAGAGACTGTACAAGCTACCCAAACTATTTCGAGGTCAGAATTAGTGTTGATAAAAAATGAAGTAATGGTTTTCCTTATGCCGACCAGAACACCGCCTCCTCTTTTACCAGTGCGATCACACCTGTAGATTTGATAAATGCTGGCTGAGGTGAATATTTCGTCGTCACTGATAGCAGGATTTAGCCAAGTTTCCGTGAATGCAATGATATCAGATTTACTGTCATCCAGAAAAGCAGATATCAAATCCTGCTTCGACATAATGCTGCGTGTGTTAGCGATTGACAGCGACAATGAGGTATTAGCATGTTTCGGTCGTTGATTCTGCACGCGCGTGCAACGCTGTAGCTATCTGACAGATTCGATAACTGTGTTCGTCGCAGAGTCATAAATGTATGTCTTTGAAGTGATGCGTAGCTTGTCCACAGAGAGCTTATACGCACTTTTCTGCGTTTTCGCGAATTCAATCAGCTTCTTTCGGGACAGCCGAGTTTTCAGTGAAAAATCTTCTCGTATGGAAAATGCGGAACCTTTTAGTTTGTGTGCAGACGACAGGATTTGTTCTTTATCCTTAAAGAAGGCTAATTTCGCTATTATAGGTCTCCGCTTGTCTTCTGTATATTTGCCTATTCGGTGCACACGTTCAAATTGCCGTTCCGTCACAGTGATGCCTAATTTCTCTGAGCAGAAGTCGATTATTTTCTGCTCAGATTTTGCCCAGTATTCCTTAGGTTCACCGTCCAGTCCAAAGCAAAGAAGGTTAGAGCGCCGTAATCTATTTTCAGACTTATTACACCGCGACGAAATGTCTGTCACTTGGCTTGATACTGTACGCAGTGCATTGGCACTTGCCTCGGTTACACCTGTGTTATGTGGTGACGTGGTAGTGCTTTCCAGGGCCGCGACTCTAGCCATAAGCAACTGAATTTCCTTGGTGGCTTCAATATGCTTCTCTTTCAGAGCTTTCAATTCGGCTAGTAAGGTATCCTGGCTTTCTTCAAACTTCCGTATGGCGTCTAGAGCTTGAGAAAATGTGTCGGCTTCAGTTTTCGTCATAGGGCCCGGGTTAGATTCGACGTCACCGGCGAGAAGTAACAATAAAGAGCAGAAAGCGCGGCACTTCACAAAAGAAACATGTTTCATACGCTGTATCTTATCTATGAATTCGGGGGGGGGGGGGGCACGACACCGCAACTAGGACATAATTACTAGTTCTGTAGCAAATGGCACCTTTCAGGTAACTAACCTGTAAGAGCAACCATCGTAAGCTTGGCATGCTTGGCGCGATGTCGTGCCCGAAGTGGACGGCTCCTGGCTGGCTTATGAATCCCGCGCCGTCTGTGCCACCACCTGGTGCCGCGATTCCAGGTTGCCAGATGGGGTAGTTTGTTCCCACCGGAACTGGCGTGCGGTTTGCCGAAGCAGGCGGCAGCTGAAGAGGGGCAGCGGGCAAGTCAAAATTCGGATGGAGATGTACGGAAGGCACCATCCACGAAATGGCAGCCTGTAAGAGCAACCATCGTAAGCTTGGCATGCTTGGCGCGATGTCGTGCCTGAAGTGGACGGCTCCTGGCTGGCTTATCAAAGAAAACGATGATGATGATTCTGATGATGATGATGATGATCCTTGACACTCTGGCGCACACCCACAAAGGGGTATCGGTCAAGGACCGGGCGGCAGGATCTTAACTACAAGGCTAATGGTTTTTCAAAGAAAACGTAATTTTGGGCTGAAAAAGATATAGAAAAAAAGCCGAACATCGAAAAAGGAGTATATCTGAGCAGGGAGCGATGCAGGCTATCAGATGCGATTTGAGACAGAGGTAATGGTGGGTCTAAAATTCTCAAGTTCGATGGGCTAAGGGTGCCCAGGAAACCGTCATCGTTCTCTTCTTCCTGACTGACTAAATGTATGGGTGCACGCGGCAGTGTATCAGCGTCTTCATGCTTCCGTCCAGACTTATAGACGATGGTCACATAAATTTTTGTAGACGCAAGCTCCACCGGAGCCAGTCGTCCTGAGGGATCACGTATGTTCACCAACCAGAAGAGGGCATGGTTTCCGTTGTCACTTTGAATGACCGACCACAGAGGTATGGGGGAAACTTGGTGATCACCCATACTACTGCGAGACGCTCTTTCTGTGTGGTCGTGTAATTCACCTCGGTACGGGACAGTGAGCGGCTGGCATAGGCTATGACTCGTTCTTTGCCGTGTTGAAGCTGGACGAGTACTGCGCTTAGGCCGATGTTACTGGCATCAGTGTGTGCCTCTGTGTAAGCATCATCCTCAAAATGCGCAAGAATGGGGACTGACTGCATCCGCTGTCGTATTTTGGGAAAAGCAGCCTGTTTCTCGGTAGCCCATAAAAACGGTGTGTCGTCTCATGTAAGGTGGGTCAAGGGTTCAGCTATATATCTTCAAAAACCCTGTGATAAATCGTCGATAGTAGGCGCACAACCCCAGAAATCGTCGAAGAGCCTTTTTGTCTGAGAGGTGATTTAGACTCCAACCAGAAGTTTTGAAGAATCCCGACGTTTCGAAACCGACTTGGTTCCTTCCTCAAGGGTGACTGCGGAGGCTACGTACCAGTGGCGTCTTAAATGCACTGACAGGGTTGATAATACCCCCCCCCCTCTCTTTCTCTCGTTTTGCCATGGAGCGCAGTCCGTGTGTATACAGTAGGGGAAGGGTTCCGAGAGAGCAGTTTAGGTTATGGGCTGTCCTCTGTATGTGCCACGACTCGAGTAACAACCTTCTTCTCAGTTTGGCTCGCTTTCAAGGATGGACGTCGCTTCGAAATTGATCTGGTGATCCAACGTCTCAGCATTTTCGGCGACTGCGCTGCGCTCTTGGTAGAACTTCCGCACATCGTTGGCGTGTTGCTTCAGTCGTTCCGGTAGGTTTTTCGTCTCGCCGATGTACGACGAGAGGCAGTAGGCGCACGGAATTTTATAAACGACACCGAGGGCCCTGTGCATTGCTGGACGGCCTTTCAGGTGGGGGGAGGAGGCGGCCCAGCGTACATGAAGGCACATGCGCCTTGCGAACCCCTTCCTTCTTGAAGATGCGCGCCAACATCTGACTGGTTCCCTGAACGTATGGAACAGGTACGCGATTCGGGGGGGGGGGGTGGCTGCCAATCAACGTTGATTGGGGTTTTCATATCCGTACGTGCGTGGCTACGGACGTGCAACTAAATATGCCGATTGTTCAGCGGGATAACGTTTACGTGGTTCATGTGCCTGGCTTGGATGACATCACCACCTATCGGATGGTTGAGAAGTGAGAACAGTGAAAAGGAAAAGAAAATATGTCTGCCTGTGTCAGCGCGCGAAGCATTGTTACAAGTTTATATTAGTAATAATAAAAGTGAATAAGTATGGACCACGGACAAAAGGCGAAAAAATTTATGTTGCCAATTTCTTTACATCAGTCTTGTAGTTAGGCTTAGACACAGGCGTCGGAGATCGCGAGGGCACAAACCGTCCAGCTTGAAATCCTGCGAGCGAATCGAGGCTATCTAGCAGCGTAGCTACGGCGTCTTCAATGCACTGTCGGGGTAGATAATGACCCCCTCTCCCTCTCTAGTTTTGCCATGAAGCGCAGTCCGTGTGTATACACTAAGGGAAGGGTTCCAAGGGAGCGGTTGATGTCATGGGCTGCCCACTGTATGTGCCACGACTTGAAAAAATTGCCCGCAGCTTCCCTCGGGGGAACACTGAGGAGGATGCGGAGCATATAATTGGTTAACGGGGTGTTAAAGTGCGACTTACTTGGGTCGATGGCTAAATTGGTTAACGTGGTTGTGAAATGGGGTGTTAAATTGCGACTTACTTGGGTCGATGGCTAAATTGGTTAACGTGGTTGTAGGAGGTGGTGTTAAATGAGTGAACACGTACACACGTATGCGAAAGGGCGGCGCTGGTCGAAGGGACGTCGATCATTGTGTTTGTGGATTCGTTGGAATTGATTTCACCGCGACCTTGGACGTCGACGCGCCATACAAACCAACCGACGAGCGGCAACTGAGCGAGCGAGCGCCGACCTTGAGTATATATACAGCGCGACGGCGCATGCACTGTCAGCTGTCGAATGTTCGAGAAGGGGGAGAAGCGCAACGGCGCATGCGCGCGCGTCAGCTGCCGATGTTCTCGAAGCGCGACGGCGCATGCGCGCTACATTATACAGCTAGCGAATGTTCGTGAAGAGGAGAAGCGCACGCGGTGTGTAGAGGAGGAAGGGTGCACAGATGGTGGAGGAGTGAAGCGCGCGCGGTGTGTAGAGGAGGAAGAGATGCACAGATGGTGGAAGAAGGAGGAGGAAGCTTGCGGACGGCGCCGCACTACAAGCCTCGAGTATTAGATGCTCCGCATCTAAAAGAACCTTCTCCTCCAGTTCGGCTCGCTTCAAGGACGGCCGCCGCTTCGAAGTTGATCTGGCGATCCAACGTCTCAGTATGTTCGGCGACTGCGCTGCGCTCTTTGTAGAACTTCTGCACATCGTTGGTGTGTCGCTTCATTCGTTCTGGTAGGTTTTTCGTCTCGCCGATGTACGACGAGGGGCACTCGGCGCACGAAAATTTATAAACGCCACTGGGGGCCCTGTCCATTGTTGGCCGGTCTTCCGGGCGGGGGAGGAGGTGGCCCAGCGTACACGAAGGCACGTGCGCCTTGTGAACCCCTTCCTTTTTGAAGATCCGCGCCAACATCTGGCTAGCTTCAGAACGTATGGAACCGGTATGCGATTCGGGGGGCTGCCAATTAAGGTTGATTGGGGTTTTTGTATCCTCTGTTGTTCTGCGTGGTGGGTGGCAGCTTGAATAAAGTATTTGGGTATCTGAAAGAGGTTCGCCTCGCGCACGTGGCTTCGTGCACGCTGGGCTGCCTCCTCCCCCACCGAAAAGACCAGCAAACAATGGACAGGGCCCTCGGTGTCGTTTATGAAATTCCGTGCGCCGAGTGCCCCTCGTCCTACATCGGCGAGACGAAAAACCTATCGGAACGACTGAAGCAACACGCCAACCATGTGCGGAAGTTCTACAAAGAGTGCAGCGCAGTCGTCGAACATGCTCAGACGTTGGATCACCAGATCAATTTCCAAGCAATGGCCATCCTTGAAAGCGTGACGAACTGGAGAAGGTTGTTACTCGAGTCATGGCACATACATAGGACAGCCCATAACATCAACCGCTCTCTCGGAACACTTCCCCCAGTGTATACACACGGACTGCGCTCGACGGAAAAACGAGAGAGAGAGAGAGAGAGATCATTATCCACCCCGCGAGTGCTTTGAAGAGGCCGCTGCTACGTGGCCTCCGCAGTCACCCCTGAGGAAGGAACCAAGTTGGTTTCCAAACGTCGGGTTTCTTCAGAACTTTTCATTGGAGTCTAAATCATCTCACAGTTTCATACCCAACCAGCCAGACTTCTGTCGAATGTTTACATTCAAGCCTTTTTGTATGTATGAGACAGTAACGCGGCTACAGCAGCAAGTTCTTCGGGATTGCGTCGAAATGTTCTCGCGTTCACTACATGGCAAACAACTTGAGCTCTTCATAATCAACGTGACACTTCTCTGGTTTGAGTGTAAGATCTTCTGATCGAGTTGCCTCTAGCACGCTCCTGAGGCGGTGAAGATGTTGCTGGAACGTTTCAGAAAAAAAAATCGACTTCATCATCAAGGCATACGAGACAAGTCTGCCACTGCATACCAGTAAGCACAGTGTCCATCATTGGCTGGATAGTTGCGGGCATTGAACACAAACCAAAAGGAAGGACTCGAAATTCATACGGGACGTCGTGGGACATAAACGCCGTTTTCTCGCAGTCTCGCTGGTCAAACACAATCTGCAAGTACCCGGTTTTAAATCTAAAGAGGATAAATAGTGGGCGCGGTGTAATCTGTCTAACAAGTCATGAATGCGCGACAGTGGGTACACGTCCTTTTTAGTCATGATGTTCAGCTTCCGGTAATCGACGCAAAAGCATAGCGTTCCATCTTTAGATTTGACTTGGATGGCCGGAGCGGACCACGCGCTGTTGGAACGAATCGATGATGTCATTGTCAGGCATTTATCGAACTTGCGTACGGACGGCTTCGTTAACATGCGGTAAGGCTTCTGGTGCTCTGGGCGGGCGTCGTCGTAAGTGATGATTCTGTGCCTAGTGATAGACGTCTGGCGCACCTTAGAGGAAGTGTCGAAGCATCACTTGAATTCAAGCAAGAGTTTTCGCAGTGCTGCTTGGTTTCCTGGTGAGAGGACAGAAATAATATTGATATTGCTTAGAGAACCAGAATGGTTCCTAATTCATCTGCAAACGCTAAAAAAGGGTCACGGAAAAGGTGTCGGTGTTCGTTACCGAAATTTGTAACCAGCAGTTCAGATCGGCCATCACAGAGTTGTATGATAATCATAGCCCCATAAACACCTTGAGTCAGCAGGAGTTCAGAATTACTTCCGGCAATTGCTTCATTATTTTGTAATCCCCAGCATGTGACGTCGACTATAACACTGGCTCTCTGAGGGAGCTTTACACTTTCAGCAGAAACACGACGTCGGCACGCTGTTGGTTGTCCTGCTTGTCGATTGCTCGGTCGGCTGAGGTGATGCGATGCTCTTGAAGATCAATGACAGCTCCATATTCCTGCAGGAAGTCAACACCAAGAATAGCATCGCGTGAGCATTCACAGAGCACACGAAAATTTACTGCGAAATAGAACCGTAGACCCAAACTCTGCTTGTGAGGTTCCAAGCAGGGAGACGGTGTGGCCACTAACCGTTCGAATCACGGATCCATGTCAGGGTGTGATTACCTTTTTTAGTAGTGTGGTCATTTTCCCGCCTATTATCGAAGAGTCAGCCCTGGTATCCACTAAAGCACCAACTGCATAGCCGTCGATCAGCATTGGTATATCCAGAGAAAGCCGCGCATACCGTTGAGTCGAATCTACAGCCTTGCTTGTTAGCGTCGAACGGAGGTCTTAAGCACGTCGTCTGCCAGCAGCCTCGCCTCCAAAGGTCCCTTTTGTTAGTTTTTCTGGTGGGTACTGGGGGACCGCGTGCCTGCATGTCCCTGAAGTGGCGATGAAAAGCGCCTCGGCGACGGTAAGCATGACTGTCGTCCAGAAGGCCGGGAGGCATGCACTGCTGATCCAGGTAGTCTTCGATGTCCCGGGATAGCTGGCCATACCGAGGAGGGGCTGAATATACTGAAAAGCCCTGCAGCCTTATGCGCCAGCATGGGCATTGGCGGTACCAATGGTGTGCTTCGCCACAGTGTAAGCACAGAGGTAGGGGATCAGGAGTGCGCCAAACATCAAATTTCCGAGTTAATGCACGTATGCCGTCGAGGTAATGTGCTGGTTGCTCGGCAAGATGTGCAGGACTGGTGTAACTGCGCCGACTGAAGCGAAACCGTGGGAGGTGCCTGAACGAACAGCTGGGAAGAGGAAGCAGGGCGCTTCAAGGCTTCCACATGGTTCGCAACGGTGGTAGTCAGACGGGGCGGGTGGGGTGTTATTCAGACTCACAGGATGAAGAAGGGTCTGGTGCAGCTCGTCCTTGACGATGCTTCCAATGGCACTCGCCGTAGGGAGTGGTGATGCGGCAGCCTTTTGCAGCTCTTCGCGTACAATAGAGCGGATAAGGTGGCGCAGACACTCGGCGTTGCTCCCAATAGCGGGGAGAACGTGAGCAGCAGACGTAATCACTTGCCGCTCATAAAGGGTGGTTCGATGTTCAAGCATCTTTTCCATCGTGACTGCCTCGAACAAAAATTCGGTGACCATCTTTGGAGGGCTCCATACAAGGCCAGTGAAAAGCTGCTCCTTAACTTCCCGCATCAGGTGACGCAACTTCTTCTCCTCTGTCATTCTCGGATCAGCCCGTCATGTTTTCGACATAGGTCATGACAGTTTCATTGGGCATCTGAATGCGGGCCGGGGTCGCTGGTTCGTGGCGATCAGCACTTGTGTAAGTATCCAGAAGCTGGCAGCGCAATTCGGGCCACGACGTCACCTGGTCACCTGTTAAGCATAGTTCAGGTACTACGTATGTTCTCTGTCCTCCAAGTAGAAGTACACATGTTGTTGTTTGGCCATGTCGTTCCATTCGTTCAAGGCAGCCACGCGCTCGAAGTCGACCAACCAGTCCTCGACGTCTTCGGCTCGGTGCCATAAAACGATGTCAAAACCTTTGGACTTTCGAGGGTGTACCGAGTCGTTGTTGGGTTTCTGTACCTGTTGAAGTGGCTTGAACAGATGTTCTCGTAAAAGTGGTGTGAACGTCAGCTTCGGGTGGTAATCCCCTGATCCTAAGGCTGATCCGATGAATGGGAGTGTTGACTCACACTGGGCTTGTGGTGGGGCTTCCAGAAGGGGTCTGAAGCATCCGTGAGAGGGTAGCCAGCACCTCCACCGATTGTCACGTTCCACAAGGGGTCTAGAGAAGGTTTTATTGAGGTCTTAGCAACAGGGCTCTTACTAAGCGGGCCGGTTGGGCTGGCTGGCCAGAGCGGGGACACGCAACTTGGCATACGACCCACTTCTAGAAATAGGTGGTAATATGAAGCTTAGGCATCGTGCTACTATGTAATGTAACATTGTGGCTCCTTTTGTTTCGCACAACGCGCAGGTTCGATTTGGGAGGTCCAAGAAGCCACCTTAGTACACTTCACGAAGGACGAGTCCATTTTGACACAAACATTTAATAACTATCTCGAAAGCACTCGACCCCCTAATATAAAAAGGCCTAGCTATCTCTCAGATAGAGTTACATAGAAATACAGCAGGTGTATGTTAGTTCCTAAACACAAGTCCTAAGCACTAAGTTTCACAGAGTGTGTTTCAGAACGTCAATTGAGTGGCGTCTCACCCACGTCGTTGCGTAGGAGCCTGGGCGCGAAGCACGGGGTCGATCCGCACCAGCTGATGCTGCACAAGCTGACGCTGCATTTCACGCACTGGCCTCGAGGTAGAGTCCCGGCAGGACAGCCTCGGCTGAGCTCGAACCCGAAGATCGACAGCTCAGATCTGTCCACGGGTACGGGAACGTCAGTGCAGCCTGGTTTTCCTGGAGCCCCTCAGGTCACTGAACGATGGAGGTAGCAGCCTTGGCTCGGGTCCAAACCCGTCCGCCCTGATGCGTGTGCGTGGATTCTTCTTCTTCTTCTCATTGCTCTTAACCAATGCAGGCCAAGTGTTGGGTGAATTTATTTTGTTTTTCACAATACTCGTATATGCTAGGGATAGGTTACACAACAAATAATTACTGAATAATAATATTTAAACGTTTAAAAGAATGAAGATTTTAGCTCTATATTCTTTTTGTCTGACTGAAAAATTCTTATATGGCGTAGGTAAACATCCCTGTGACTGTAGCCCAGTGTAGGGGAGCCGAATGATAGTACAAGTGGTTCGGATATTTCCAGACTCAAGTTTCGAAGAGGTGGTATTATGAATCTTCTTCTCAATGACGTATACCGGTGACAGGATAGAAAGTAATGATTTGTTTCCTTGTTTCCTCCTCCTCACAGAAGATACGCAGAAGAGACAAGGCTTGACTTGCTATATGCAGGTAAACGTTGAGAGGTAACAGGCAGCGAAGTTTAGTTACGGCCACTTCAATTATTCTCGACCACGATAACTCACTGTTCCAGGGACGTAATAGATGCTTATATTCTGGAGAAGCTCTCAAGACACGGTCTGATCAGCATATTTTGAAAGTTAAGGTGCGGAATCGTGCAATTCTAAAGTATGTTCTCAGTGGGAAAACCGCAATGATTGGCATCAAAAGCGCCGCCTTTGCTAAAAAATCAGCGCTTTCGTTTAAAAACAAACCCTTGTGTCCTGGTATTCAAATTAAGTGGAGACATATTAGGTGGGCGGGAACTAGTATTATGAAAAGCTTTAGAAGAGGCGTTTCACCAAATGCAGAAAGAGAAAAACACACAGATAATGAGTCAGTGATAGATGCTACTACTGTATTTAAATTGGGTAACTTTGGGACAGCTAAATTATATAGCCATAAATTCAGCTCTAAAAAGTTACAGAAAATGACTTACGAGCGTGGCCGGTGGCGGCGGCCCGCAATTGCGCACACATCTGTGCGTAAACGTTGGCGCGCCCGTGCTTGTGCGCCCAAGCAAAGGAACAAAGCAAGCTCTCTGCCGGAGAACAACAGACGTTATTGTCACGTACCTTCAAAGTTTTCTGCCAGGATAATATAACACGCTGCATAAGCCGTTAACTGTAACTTGGAAAGATGGAAATTGCCTGTAGTTCGTTATAGGTTGTGTTGTGGAACGACAATTTTCGCCATCGGCCATAACATGCGCATGCATTCTTCTTCCGGCAGCGCAAGCGAACGGCCATCGAATCATGAGCTCCGACGGAGTGGCGATAGCGGCCCGCGCTGGCCGCGGAAACAGGAATGATGGTGCAGATGATAAGGACTACGAGATCGTGCTGCCTACGTTTCCCACTGGCCGTATTGTACTGAACACGTTGTTTTTGCACGGGGACGTGCGTGAAAGGCCCTACAGAGTCGAGGATTTCCGGGACGCCCTCGCATCAGTTGGTGTGGCTACCTGACGTCGTGGCGTTAGGCGCATGCCAAATTAACCACGTGTGGGCGGTGACCTAGAACACCAGTGAAGTCACCAAGAAACTGGCTGCGCTTAAGGAACTGAAAGTTAAAGGCTGCCGGTGTATCATCTTGAATCCAGAAGACCAGCAAGCGAAGCTTCGCCTCCACTGGATGCTTCACGGCGTCCTTGACGACGATATTCGCACGGCTTTTACGGCCTTTGGCAACGTTACTGACGTGACTTGAGAGCGTTAGCGGGTCCAAGGTATGAAAGAAAAGGGCTCAACGACAAGAACCGTTCTGCTGAAGTTGAAGCCCGGATACAAAGAGGACGACCTTCCCCACCAAGTCCGAGTTGCAGATGAGTTTGTCCTCGTTGTGGTGCCCGGACGAGCCATGCAGTGCCTACAATGTCATGGCACGGGACACGTCCGCCGAGACTGCAAGGGACCCCGGTGCTCCAAGTGCCACCGTTATGGGCATGCGGACGCGGACTGCGTACGCACCTATGATGGATGTCGTCGAGGCAGAGAAGGCGGCTCGGGGCATCGACGAGGCCACAAAGCAGGCCGGACCTCGAGACTCGTTGGCGCCTTTCTGCGGTGAAGCCCCGAAAAGGAACACCCCGACGGACCAAGAAGCGCAAGGCGATTCGGCAGGGTCTGTCAACCAGCCGGTGGCACAGGCTCTGCCTGTGGATTTGAGAGTCGACACCGGCAAGGGTGACACGCCAACCCTCCCTGAAGCGGCGGGCGCAGTCATCCGTTGTGACGGTGAAAGCCCCCGAAAACTCACCAGCACCCAAAGTTGGCGAGCGCAACTATGTGAACGAGCTACCTCTGGAGAAGAGTGGCGTTCAAACACCGACCAACGTCGCCACAGCTCCCAAACGCCCCCACCCCCCAGCCAGCAATGACAGTGCTGAAACGGCCACGCCTGGGCTCGAGAAATCGCCAGCAATGACTTTGCAAGGAACGCGGCCGTTTATTCGACCGCGTCCCAACATTCCGTCTGATAAGCGCGCCGGCAACGTCGAGCCAGTCGGGCAGTCAACAGCTTCGCCGGACGGCACCGCCGGCGATGGTACGGTCTAGCCATAGGCTAGACGTGAATGGTGAGCACAGTGCTGCCGGTTTTCTTTCTTATCTTCAAAATGGCACCTGCTTTTCCGTTGAATGTCGCCACTCTTAACGTCAGAGGACTGGCCGGTAAACGAAAACAAAGCCAGCTTTACCGTCTCGTAACGGAGCGCGACATTGACGTGTTAGCGGTACAAGAAACGAAAGTTGATTGCGATGTGGAGACGGGCAGCATGGTGACTGTTTGCGTCAAGGTTTTTAGGTTATAGTTAGCCATGCGGTGGGCACATCGCCTGGCTGCGTACCTTTTGTTAAAAAGTGCCTGGGCTTGAAGTGAACGCCCATTTTTCGTGTAAAGCGGGTCGATGTGCTGTTCTTGACTTTGCTCTGAATAACACTGAGTGGCGGGTCGTGTGCGTGTACGCGCCCAACAGGGTTGAAGAAAGGGCACAGTTTTTTTCTTGACCTTGAGCAACACCTCTGTGTGGGAAAGAAATTACTAAGGCTGGGCGATTTTATTTGCGTCCTGAGCGCACACGACAAAACAAGCACTCGGGGTTACAGAGATAAGAGTACCGACATATTGACTAGTATTATCGCAAAATGAGACGTCGAGGATGTAGCGAGTGTAATACAGGCACACGTTCGGTCAAGTACACGCGTTTTGAAGGCCCTAGCCACGCAAGACTTGACCGCATTTACGTTTCCGTCGACATCCTACCAGATTGCACTAGTTATGATGTCATCTCTGTGTCTTTTTCCGATCACTGCTTAGTCCTCCGCTCTATCGGTATTACTTAGCGAAATAAGTCGTTCTCATGGGAACTGTGGAAATTGAACGATAACCTTTTGCATGACGACATTTATAATCCAGAAGTGAAAGAAGAAATTAGCAAAATCAGCCCCAGCGAAAAGATGAACCTTTGGCAACAGTGGGTACTTTGCAAAAAAAAACTAACTTAAAGCAATAAATGGGGCCACGAGCATTCGGTACGAGGCAAAAAAGAAGACTGAGTAGAGGGTGTTACTAGACAAGTCACTCATGCATGAGTGCTGAGCCCCGGGAAAGTGGAGTGAAGATATCAGAAAAGTAAAAAGAAAGAGCAGCTGGATGAAGACGTTATCGGGGCGCGCTGGTTAGGGCAAGGGTGGAGGACACTGCAGCAGGCGAAAGGCCGTCGAAACGCGCTCTAGGCTTAGAAAAAGCCCGCGTGGAAAGAAAACTGCGTACGTCAGATAGAGCGGGGCGGCACCGCACAGTATTAACTGATACTGAAGGCATCACAAGAGCTTTCACGGACCATTATCGCGAGTTGTTCGCATTGCACGACGCAAATTCAGTGAGCTTCCAGACTGAATTTCTGCCGTTGTTACCCCGTCTGGATGACGAAAGAAAAGATAGCTTGGAGCGTGCAATAACTGTGACCGAAGCAGAAGCTGCCATATTGATTTGTGGGGTTTAACGTCCCAAAACCACCATATGATTATGAGAGATGCCGTAGTGGAGGGCTCCGGAAATTTCGACCACCTGGGGTTCTTTAACGTGCACCCAAATCTGAGCACACGGGCCTACAACATTTCCGCCTCCATCGGAAATGCAGCCTCCGCAGCCGGGAATCGAACCCGCGACCTGCGGGTCAGCAGCCGAGTACCTTAGCCACTAGACCACCGCGGCGGGGCAGAAGCTGCCATAGACAAGTTAAACCCAGGGAAGTCACCCGGTCCGGATAGTTTCAGAGCTGCCGTTTATAAAGAGTTTAAGCACGAAATCAGCCCTATTTTGACAGGAATATTCAACGAAACCTACAAATTAAATACCTTGCCGCCATCATACAGGACGTCCCATACGGTTGTGATACCGAAAACAGAGGATTCACGTAAACTGAAAGCTGTCTCAGCGTATAGTCCTATAGCCCTAACAAACGTAGACTATAACATCTACATGAAGGTATTAGCTCGTAGATTACAGGCAGTGATAAAGGACAGCGTGGGGCCACACCAAACGTGCGGCATCAAAGGGCGCTCCATCGCCTTAAATATTCACAAAGCTCGCAACGTTCTAAATTTCTTTGATTATTCCGATGAAAAAGTTGCCATATTACAGATTGATCTAGAAAAAGCTTTTGATTGTGTTGATCACCAAAATTTGTTTTCTGTGTTAAACCATGTTAACGTCGGTTCTGTTATTTGCGAGAAGGTGGCCCTGGCGTACAGGGACTGCACGACGAGGTTTATTGTAAATAAGAATCTGGGGGCCCCCATTAACGTGCAGCGTTCGGTTCGTCAGGGTCGCCCCCTCAGCCCTTTGTTACTTTGTATATATGTAGTAACGCCGTGCTTGTAAATAATCAATGACAAAGAAATTCACGGTTTTGAGTGGCAGGCAGCTGAAGTCAAGTTGCTGGCGTATGCAGATGATGTCGCTATTTTCTCAAAGGATCAAGACAGTACTAAACGAGCTGTTCGTATTGTGCGTGCTTTCAGTCAAGCTACTGGGAGCGGTGTCAACTGGTCAAAATGTTTGGGGCTCTGGCATAGATCGTGGTCAACGAAGTCAAACCACTTCGCTAACGTGCCCTGGGCAACGATCCCAGGCAAGTACTTAGGTGTCCCGCTCGGCGCATATCGCGACAGCGACCAGTTTTGGAAAGGCCAAATTCAGGACACACAGGAAAAAGGGGAGAAGTGCAAAGGAGGCGCGTTGTCGATTTTTGCCAGAGCCACTATTTGCAACCTATTTTTTATAAGCAAGCTGTGGTACGTCATGAAGGTACTACACTGTTCAAGGACGAATGTTCAAAAGTTCCACAGAATATTTGCCGTCTTTGTGTGGGCCTCAGAATGGGAACGCTGCAGCCGTACTAACTTGTTCCGAAGAGTGAAAGATGGAGGACTTGGGTTAGGTCATCTACTTCTACGGCAGCTAGTTAATCGGTTTTTGTTTTTTCGAGACGTTACCGATCCCTTTTTGCGCACCCTATGTCAATTGCGACTAGGCAGACATCTGCCGGAATATGTTGTGACCACAGAAGAGAGTGTAGGAAGAATAGGGGGCTATTACAAAAAATAGTGTCTAGTATGAAATTTCTAAGTGTACGATTTTCAAGAGAATACTTTGCGATTGTTAAACGAACGAACTCTATTTCGCTTTATGCGACATTGTCTTTCCTGTGCCGTTGTACAGGTCATTGTACGCAAAGGCGCAGGCACAAACGTTTTGAAGAGAGTGAAGAAAATGTATGTACAGCGTGGAGCCAAAACATTTTTCTTTAGGTTGCATACTGGTACATTGCCTGTGAAAACATTTTTGGAAGGTAAATGATGATATTTGCAATGGGACACGCATTGCCTAATTTGTAAGCTCCCAGAAACCTTAGACCATGTGTTTTTACATTGCTGGGAAGAAGTTTATTTTTGGGATGTGTTGCAAAGAGCTCTTAGGAAAGAATTCCCGTTGAAACCACACGGGATGCGGTTCCTGAGTGTACAGGATGAAGATGGGCTGCCATTTGACGCAATTATGTTCATGGGCCTCCACTCGTTGTGGCGTTCAAGAATGGCAGGTTATCATTTTGATAAAGATGCACGGCAGGGCCGAGCCTACTTCAGAGAGAGCGTCCATTGGTTTGTTGAGATTCACAAAGCGGTACCGGAACCACCCGACTGGCTCTCAAGAGTAGAGCCACTGGTCACGTTACCAGAATTTTAATCCGACGATACCAGCATAACGCTGGTTGAGAGCAATGTCATCGTATGTACGAGGTTCATGGTGTCGTTCACCATCAGTGTTGTTTGTGTTGTATGTTATGTACCGAAGACAGGTAATAAAAAAAACGGCCATACCATGCTGAATGCGCCGGTTCTCGTCCGATCACCGAAGCTAAGCAGCATTGGGCTAGGTCAGTACTTGGGAGGGAGACCACCTAGGAACACCGAGTGCTGATGGCACCTTCTTTTACTTTTCAAAAATTTCTCTTTTTTATTGCTGAGAAGGAACTTCGGGAGAAGGAGAGCGTTGTTTAATTTTGCAACGTCATTGGTGCCCGTATCAAACGCGCGCTTGACCATACGTATATAGTCAATCAAAATTTGATGCGTGCGCACATGTGTTTAAATGTGGCACCCAGTGCGCGGTGACATACTCTATCTATTTATTTTTTTTTCAACCTCCCTTTATCTTTTATTTTATTTTTGTTCAAAGAAGGAACAGGGCGGGGGGGGGGGGGGCGTGACTTGCGGGTCAGCATCCGAGTGCCTTAGCCACGAGACCACCGTGGCAGGGTTACAATAGCATTAATGGGCATTCCAATATTCCTGCTTTATGTCGGTCCCTCGTGTGCCACTCAGTTATAAAAGCCGACGCAACAGACGTTTGTTAAGTTACAGAAAATGACTTACGAGCATGGCCGGTGGCGGCGGCCCCGCAATTGCACACACAGCGGTGCGTGAACGTTGGTGCGCCCGTGCTCGTGCGCCCCAGCGAAGGAACAGAGCAAGCTCTCTGCCGGAAAACAACAGACATCGTTGTCACGTACCTTCGAAGTTTTCTACCAGGATATTATAACACGCTGCATAAACCGATTGATTGATGATTTGATTTGTGGGGTTTAACGTCCCAAAACCACCATATGATTATGAGAGACGCCGTAGTGGAGGGCTCCGGAAATTTTGACCACCTGGGGTTCTTTAACGTGCACCCAAATCTGAGTAGACGCTGCAATAAACCGTTAACTGTAACTTGGAAAGATAGAAATCGCATGTAGTTCGTTATAAGTTGTGTTGTGGAACGACAGATTTTCGCCATCGGCCATACCATGCTCATTCTTCTTCCGGCAGCGCAAGCGAACGGACGCGGAATCATGAGCTCCGATGGAGCGGCGAACGCGGCCCGCGTCGGCCGCGGAAACAGGAACGACGGTGCAGATCAGGACTACGAGATCATGCTGCCTACTTTGCCCACTGGCCGTGTTGTACTGAACACGTTGTTTTTGCACAGTGATGTGCGTGAGCGTCCCTACAGAGTCGAGGACTTTAGAGACGCCCTCGAGACTGTTGGAGTGCTGCCCGAGGTCGTCGCCTTAGGAGCGTACCAGATTAACCACGTCTGGGCCGTCACCCTCACCAGCGGAGAACGACAAGGAAACTGGCCGCGCGGAAAGAATTGAAAGTAAAGGGCCGCCGGTGCATAATTATTGATCCCGAAGGGCAGCAAGTAAAGCCCCGCCTGCATTGGATGCTCTACGGCGTCCAAGACGAGGACGTCCGGACAGCTTTCGCCGCGTTCGGTAACGTCACCGAAGTGACGCGAGAACGGTGGCGTGTGCAAGGCATGAGGGAGAAAGGCTCGACAACGAGAAGCGTGCTGCTAAAGCTGAAGCCGGGAATGAAGGTGGATGACCTGCCCCACCGGGTGCGAGTCGCCGATGAGTTGGCCCTCGTCGTAGTTCCCGGGCGGGCGATGCAGTGTTTGCGTAGCCACGGCACGGGCCACGTGCGTCGAGATTGCAGGGTGCCCCGCTGCTCGAAATGCCAGCGTACGGACACGCAGACGCTGACTGCGTCCGTACTTACGCGTAGGCGACC
The DNA here is from genome assembly GCA_013436015.1 of Rhipicephalus annulatus. Classification (NCBI taxonomy): domain Eukaryota; kingdom Metazoa; phylum Arthropoda; class Arachnida; order Ixodida; family Ixodidae; genus Rhipicephalus; species Rhipicephalus annulatus. The sequence goes on along the minus strand of WOVY01007896.1, from coordinate 811 downwards.
GAGATTCCAAGGGCTGACAAGCACGACAAACTCATGGACGTCGTCGAGGCTGAGGAAGCGGCCAGGGGAACCGAGGAGACAAGAAAGCCGGCGGGGCTTTCAAGCGATGACGCCCCGAAACGAGGTCCTCCGGCAGACCAACAGCCTGAAGCCGACACCGACTGGGCCTACATGCTCCCAAACAGTAGGACAGGGTTCGCTGGCGGTCACGGAACGGGACGCCGGTGAACGCGACCTACCAACGCTGAAAGGAGCGGCGAGTGAAGTCGACGGGTCAACCGGAACGGCGAGAAGGAAAACGTCCAAGGGCGGCGATTTCAAACGTCCGAAGGACCTTCAAGCTGACAAGAGCGGCGTACAAGCACCAACCAGCCTGGCCGTTGCATCGAAACGGCCCCACCCTCCGAACAGCAATGACTGTCCTGAGGAGACGCAGGCCGGCGTCGAGGAGCCCCCTGCAAAGACGCCACAAGTACGGCGGTCCCCCTCCGGCCGCGCCCCGAACATTCCTCCCGACAAGCGCGGCGGCAACTTCGAGCAAGTTGGGCAAGTTCAGGCCACGGCGTCGGACGTTAGCCCTGGTGATGGAGCCGTCTAGCCAAGTGCTAGACGCGAGAGGTGGGCCTTAATGCTGCTGGTCTCTTTCCCTATCGGCAAAATGGCACCTGTCTGTCCGTTAATTGTCGCTACCATTAACGTTAGAGGATTGGCAGGAAAGAGAAAGCAGAGCCAGCTTTACCGACTTCTGAGCATGACATAGACGTCCTGGCAGTTCAGGAAACCAAAGTAGACGGCGAGGAGGAGACTAGCA
>WOVY01007895.1:0-26865 GCA_013436015.1 Rhipicephalus annulatus | reverse complement strand
GCCTTCTCTTTCTCCCTCCTTATTTTGTCTATTCTAGGTCGCTTTGTGAGCTTTCCTGCACTACGTCCGTCCATTCGTGCATCTGTCTGTCTCTCCGTCCATGCGTCGGTCCATCCATCCGTCTATCTAGTGAGCACATAACGCCACCTTGCGTCTTTTCGTCATATATTCACCATATAGAGGTACCGCCATCAAGCGCACATTGCAAGGAATAAACGAGAGGTGGCACGGCCGGACTAGCGAAGCGGCACGTGGACTTTCTCTTACGGCCTGCGGTTGGTGTCTAGTTCTCACCTTTGACCGCCGCTAGTTCATGGCACTGCGGCCCAACCCTCGCTAAACCTTGTTTAAACCAATGAGGTTACGCCGAGCGAGTTTAACGGGACAACCCCTTTTACTCCAATAGTGCTCGATTTGGTCCTTCTGGTACTAGTTTTTTTAGTAAGCATCAAAGCCCAGGCAAATTTCATTGGATATTAAGCCACCAATACTCGTATCTGCTGGTTATTTCATCAGGAAAAACAAAATTTTTATTTTTGATTAACGTGGGCGAGTTGACTCCTCAATTCAATTGAGTGTGTGCGTGGGGCTTTTCTAGTCCGGTTGTAAAATGGGCTACGTACTACTACAACGCACTACATACATTGGACGCATGACCCACGGCTTATGGAACATTGCCAATCTATAATCAATGACGCAACACTCACGAAGTACCCTTTTCATTGTGCGATGCATTTACTCGGGTTTCCACCATGAGAACTCTAATAAGGTGGATTTTTTATTATATTTTTATGCATACTTTTATATTCTTCACTAACAAATAACATGATCTAAGCACAGTATATTAGGGCGAGTGCCTTTTCGCCTGAACCGATGTAAGAAATTCAACGTCGGTGTCGAGTGTTGGCTGCGACAGCGTTCCGTGGTATCAGGCACACCGCGAGTGACGCAAGAAACAATCATTGACTGATGACGTCACACATGATGTTATTACGACGTAACAGACCACAAAAAGGTTTCTGACGTCTCCATGCGGTCAGAAATTCTGGCATGACGACACAAACATAGCGTCATATGATGTCGTCATTACACGCACCGTAGACTTGGCAAAGGTAGGCCAGCCATGAAGGCCCATGCAAAACCATCAGAGGCGCTTCCACTTTTTGCTGCCATAAGAAACCACGCTAGCTTCCGAAGGGTCCACAAAAAAAAAAAAACGGCAGGCCTGCGCGGTTGGCGCAGCACATTCACAATGAAAGCGAGAAGAGTGGCCTTTCAGAGCATTTTCAGAACACTCAATGGGTAACTATATACTGCAAAAACACTTGCTAAGTACCCACTAGGGCATTTACAATAAACTTTTGGGTAGTAGGCCGGCATTCGCTATGCTGTTTTTTGTCATTCTTCTTAGAAGCGGGGTATCCGCTAAACACTTGCAAGGAACCAATTGTATAAGCAGCGGCTGATGACTATGAGAATTTATGGCTGAAGTAGGTATGCACCACAGTTAATAGGGGAACAACAACAAGCCTTAGAAATAGGTTGGAACATTGGACGGCCCACTCGTTACGCTATTCGCATTGTGCGACGACTGGTTGTTCTTTCGCTGTTGCAAAATGCGTTATAAGTCGTATTAACGCGATTGCTTTCCAGACACCAAGCCTGCCTAAGGCAAGTTTGACATAAGTTATAACCACCGGCGTTCTCAGTGCTAGAATAGTGGGCTGGCACGCAACGGACCCGGGTTCAAGCCCCGCTGTGTCGTTGGTAAAAGCTTTTTTTTTTTTCAATTTTGCGCGATGGGGTGATGGACACCAGCGGTGGTGGCGGTGGCGGCGGACAACAACGGCGCGTGACCCGAAAAGTGATCTTTTAACAGTCTTCGATGTAAAACATTGACAATTGAGTGTGATATGTCTTCTGTCTGAAAAAAGTCGCTCTTTCCCTCGATGAACGAAACACTGATGGTCAATGCAGCAGGTCGAGCAGGTATGTTCCTAGCGTCAAGATCATTAAAAGTAGCCGAAAAGCATTCCATTACCCGTGTTCCGACGGGCATTGTGCCAGAGCACACACGTGTGCTTGAACACTTCTCACTAAATGACGACTTATACCGGCTTTCGTGACGCTGTCATAGACAACATCGCATGCATATTTCAACGAGCGTATAGAGTTTCGTAACGTTTTGGTGGACATAACTAGACGTGTAACTACAAGTGCGGGGAAGTTTGAGAATGCCAGGGATGATAGTCCTACGAAGCAAACGTCTCGCTGAGTTCTCGCTACCACGCTGCATATAAGCAAGGCAAGGTTCTGACACAGCCTTTTGTGAACTTAGCTGCTCCTTCACGTTTTAAGAGGAAAACGTACTCGATGGAAAAGTATGGCTGCAATTTCAAGTAACACCACGATAAAAGGCGTAGAAAGAAGAAATAACTACTGAACGCTAAAAACATTGTCGTGCAACAGTAACCATAGCTTGCATAGAAACGCTTCTTCAATTTAAAAACGCTACACATCAAGCCATCTGCCCCCCGCTTGTACATCTTCTCCCCGCTTTGCAACCACGTCCGAACACGGCTCATCCACACGCCTTCTCTACATTGATCAATGATTCGTATGTATGGTTTAAGTCCCAAAGCCACCATAGTGGAGGGCTACGAAAATTTACACCATCTGGTGTTATTTACCATGCACCCAAATTTAGGCACATGGGTATACAGCATTTCCACCTCTATTGAAAACGCAGCTCCACCGCCGGGATTCGGTCCCGCGACCTGCGGGTCAGTAGCCCTTAGCCGCTACACTACCGCGGCGAAACACGTCTTCTCTTCATTTCACAATGTAGTGCCAGGGGGTGCGCAATAAGACAGTAGTTCTCAGCCATGGATGTTTCCTGGACATCCTGTTATAACAGTTTGAGTAATGAGGGCCCCTTTGCAGCGAGAGAAAAAACGAGAGGGAACTCATATAATAATTAAACACACAACCTGGAGTAGGTCAAATATTAGACAAACTAAAGCGCCACGTTTGAGCATATCTTTGATGTATTGAATAAAAGTGATACTTCATTTAGAATAAGCAGAGAATTGCTCAGTTCAAACACTGACCAAGTTCACTGAACATTCCTAGGAGGCGGCGCAAATCAATTTATGCCAGCTTTTTATAATTTACTTTGTATAGAAAAAACACAAATCTCGTTTCTTATGGATGACAACTGATTTCATGAATTCTATTTTGTGCTCATCAAGTGGGTGCTCACCGGCAAACTTGTTGATAAGGTTCTGCGGTAGGCCGTAGAAGGCTACGGAAGTTTTGAGCACTCGGCCTCCATTAACGTAAAAATAACTATAAGTATGCTTGCCGTGGGCCACTAGCATTTCTCTTCAATATAGAAATACGACTGGCGTCACCGTGATGACACGTTTGCTTTATTGTCCGCAACGTTTCAGAATGGCATCTGTATTTATTGGGTGACTCTCAAATGAAATAAAACTGTGATATGCTAACCGCATACCACCTTTATTAAGTGTTGACGAAGTGTATGCTAAGTAGCTCTCGGAACTTGAATAGAAAGAAGCTTCGCTGTAACAATATACAATGGTGATTGTTTAGCCACGGTATGCGCATTCGCATTTTACATTCTATGTCAACCTTAAGTTCACAAAACTTGAAATATTACAGTGCGGTTTCCCCGTTGGACACAGCATGATAAACTCGATATAATATGGCGCCATTGTTGTTGTTTTTTGTCAACGTGTATACAGTACTGAGACCTAATTTTCAAGTTCAGATTTGAAGAAAAACTGTATTTAACATGCTCAAACCACAAATAATTGCGAAACCTGTGTCTTCTGGTTACCGTTATGAATCTATAACAAATTTTGTCTGATGCATTATTCAGTATCGCCGTCACATCATATTACATTTCCAAGGGGGCGGTGGGGGGTCGCAGGATTATGAGTCATCCTTTGCTTTTCTTGACAGGTTCTTTTATTTGCTACTGCTTTCACTGCAGACATGTGCACTCTATCCTGAAAAATAATCTTTCCTTTCGTTGTATGTATATTGTTGTGACGATCGGGAAACCCTAATTGCTGTCTTTATCTGCTGTGAGAAGTATTGCGGCAGACACATTCAGCCATATTATGCGACATCATTATGACATGATATACTCTTCCTAGTAATTCTTCAAGATACTGCATATATATATATATATATATATATATATATATATATATATATATATATATATATATATATATTGTGAGCGCCGGAGCGCAAGTTGAGACTTGAAAAGTACTCGGCACCTTGTAAAGTATCAAGAGCGTCGTCAATGCGAGGCATTGGGTAGACGTCCTTCCGAGTGATTTTGTTGAGTGATCTGTAATCAATGAAAAACCGTACCGAGCCATCCTTTTTTTTTTCACTAGTACGACAGGAGAAGACCATGCGCTTGTCGAATGCCTGATGACGTTGCACCCTTTGTCTGGTCGGATGACTGCGAAGCCGCTTTTCACACCCTCAAGTGATGCCTCAAATGACGGCCAGTGCTTCGCGATTTCGACCCTGCAGCACCTACTGTGCTACACACTGACGCAGGTGGACTTGGCATCGGTGCTGTCCTTCTTCATCGGAACCACGCTTTCGAAGAACAAGTCAACGACATGCTCGGGCGCAACGTCATCAGGCCTTCGACAAGCGCATGCTCTTCTCCTGTCGTACTAGTGAAAAAAAAGGATGGCTCGGTACGGTTTTGCATTGATTACAGATCACTCAACAAAATCACTCGTAAGGACGTCTACCCAATGCCTCGCATTGACGACGCTCTTGATACTTTACAAGGTGCCGAGTGCTTTTCAAGTCTCGACTTGCGCTCTGGTTATTGGCAGATTCCGATGCACAAGTCTGATAAAGAGAAGGCTGCGTTTGCTACGCCAGATGGGCTCTTTGAATTCAATGTGATGCCTTTTCGCCTATGCAACGCCCCAGCCACATTTGAAAGAATCATAGACATGGTACTGCAGGGATTAAAATGGAAGACGTGCCTTTGCTACCTGGACTACATTGTCATATTTTCGTCGAGCTCCTCACAGCACCTGGAACGGCTAGACGAAGTCCTCACGTATTTAGCTAAGGCCGGTTTCAAGCTCAACACTAAGAAGTGTCGGTTTGCCAGTCACAGCTTCAAGGTATCAGGTCACGTCGTCAGTAAAAATGGCGTTGAGCCCGATCCCAACAAGGTTGCCACGGTACTGCACTTTCCTACACCAACCACACAGAAAGACCTCCACAGCTTCCTTGATTGATTGATATGCGGGGGTTTAACGTCTCAAAACCACCATATGATTATGGGAGACGCCGTAGTGGAGGGCTCCAGAAATTTCGACCACCTGGGGTTCTTTAACGTGCACCCAAATCTGAGCACACGGGTCCGCAGCTTCCTTGGCTTAGCGTCGTATTTCCGACGCTTTGTACGTGATTTCGCTACTATTGCGGCTCCTCTGCACAAACTTCTGACCACGAGCCCGGCAGCGGGCGACGCGGACTTTCGGCGATCGAACGAATATACTACATCGTCGGGAGCCGGTACCTTTCTGCAGCCGCACGCACCCAAATTAAGCCTAACGACGACCTCGTCCGCGGTCTCGGAATCGACGGCCCCACCGCTACCGCAGCAGCTCTCCGACGACGCCGGTGCGGTAGACGCCAGACGACCAGGGACGACCGCTGATGGCGTCGCTAAGTTCGAAGAAGACACGCGTAGCTCTTGGAACCTGGAGCCGTCGGGATCTGCGACGCCGGCGGGTTCGACGGCTCCCAATGAGGATGAAGTACATAGTCAGCGCTCACAATATATATATATATATATATATATATATATATATATATATATATATATATATATATATATATATATATGTAAAAAGCGACAGCGACCGTTTTTTGCGTGAACGAAAACTTAGGGCATTCCGGACATCGCGGAAAAGTGAAGTGCTCCAGTTGGATTTCGACACTCAGCGGCTCTGTATATGCGCACACAAGATTGTATCAACTTCCAGTGCGCCTAGCCAGCACACCTCACATCATTGGCTCACATTAAACTGATCCTTGCGTCCCTCATAATTGTTTTGTTGTTTTGGGCGTAAAACCACAGGAATTATTAGAAAAATTGCCTTTTAAAGTTGTAACCTTACAATACGTCACCTTATAATAAGAGCCTATAAGTGCTAGACTACATTAATCTCTGTCTTTGTATATACATCCAGTTAATTTCACAGCATATCTCCCAATAACACTAGAACAGCGGTTTACCAGATGCCTTGGTAGCACAGAATAAAAGCCATCACACCTATTGCATACATTTCTCGTAATCCGCCAACTGCCTCCGCCGAGGTGGAGCACTGGTTAAAGTGCTCATTCTCGGACCCGAAGGACAAAGCTTCGGTGTTGGCCACGGGGGTCGCCTCTCGATGAAAGCGAAATGGTAGAGGCCGGCCGTTCGTGTGACGTCACTGCACGCTTAAGAAGACCAGATAGCCTAAGTTTCTGAATCTCTCCACTATGGCATCTCTTAATTATAATCAAGTCATACTTCTGGGATATTAAACTGCATATAATATTTTAATCAATACTCAAACTTGTCTTTGATGTCCTTGCAGGAACCTTGGTGCATTATGATAAGGCAATCTTTGTGCTTTACACAAAGAATGTAATAACGTTTGAGCAGACATGAGCCACCACAATTAATCGTGCCGTTGCGCAGAAACGACGCATCAGTCTGCTTCACTTTTTTGCCTCCATTTTATGTCAATTTTTGTTTATGTTATAGACGAAAGTTATACAACGTTCTTGAAGACAGCCCAATAATCAACCATCGGTCTTAAGAAAGTGCGTACTGTAGGCTCCTGCCAGAAGAATTTGCAGATGACGTCAAAACGGTGTAGCCGGTCACCGCACAGTTAGGTTTCAAGGTGCGTTAGGTTTTTTTGTGGTTAGAGATGGAGTCAGCCGTTTTAACTAACAAAGTGCGTCGGCTATACTGGAGACAATGGGGCCTCTGCGTTCAATCCAGACTAACACGGTTTAATAATGCCCGGATTACAACCCTGACGGCCTCGAACAAGTAGCTCTAAGAGTACATTGGAGAATTCTAATTTACAAATTTCAGAGATCTACATTATCTTGTAGTACTATATATTCGCTTAGAACTACACTTTAAATATCGTCACCCTTTATATTTTATGTTTTTTACGCCATACGTTTTTGGTGTTATACTATAATAAATGTCAATTACGCAGGCTCACTGTTGATCGATTGCCTTCGAAAATTTGTTTCACAGATATTCGGCAGTTTGTGGCGTTGGTAGGCCGGAAAAAAATCTATGTCATCTGTGAACGAACAGACAGATGCATAATGAGATTATAAATTAGCAAATATTTTGATGAGAAACAAACCCACATCTACGGCTCAAAAAGCAATCGTCTTAAAACAAAGTGACCCTTGTGATCAAATTTGCTTCGGAAAAACACTTCCCGAATGCTTTCTTGAATCTGGCATGTCATTAACACTCGTTATAATGCCACAGAGACTGCCCCCAATAAGTTCTTCACCATAGCAACAAGCAAGACAATGAGTGAGCATCTACAGTGCCTTGAGTAGGCTGACTCGTCTAGTGGCATTGTGATGAATGTCGCTTGTGCACGGGTACGAGGCAGTGGGCTGATCTGCAACGTATACGAAAAGGCACTTGTGTGTGATATGCTTTAGCCGGCTGTATAATTTTTTTCATTACCAGCACTGAAAGCCCCAGCCTTGAGGCGTAGATTTGCTCGCGTCTTGCTGGAAAAAATAAAGTTGCACCACTCACTTATCCTCTGGGCACAAGTTTGTCCATATTAAACGCTGTTTTAGTGCCCCTCTTCTCAATACAAATCACTATTGCCTAGCAGTATTGCATAATAACATTAGGCGTCGAAAGACGTGATATATAAAATGAGTGGTTGCTTTGAATGCCCATTCATTACAAGATAGACAAAAATAATTAGTTCTTGTTATAAGATAAGCCAAAACCAACGTGCGTATTTGCATGTGCTGCCCTAATAAAGCATAGTGAGCATCTGCACATTTATTACATGTATGTTTTAATAGGACAACGGTCAGATTTTACCAAATTGTACCGTCACATATAACAAAAAGTAACAATATTTAGTAGTTTTCTGTGATAATGCATCTCAACAAATTTATCTTACTTGTCTGTATATGTGCGTAAACCACTGCGCACTGAAGGTGTGTGAAAGAACTGGCGTGTAATGCGTCTGGCCAGAGTTAATGACCAATGTTTCCGGTAATAAATCTCTGGGGATGTGGCATTAGTACAAGAGGTTCGCGAGCGTCTTGAGTTCGAAGGTTGTAAAGCAGATGCCTTCTTTTATGCAGCCATTGCAGCCGTGACCTCTCTTCTGAGGTTGTGCAACAGATCACTTGAGTGATGGGGGTCAAAGCTAAGCAGAACAAAGAAACACAAGCAATGTTTCATAATAAAAAAGCACAGCCTATCAATTGATACGGTGCAAATTTATGTTAGCGCTCTAATGAAAAGCTCTTTTTATAGTCTCACTCGCTCAACTGTACAAGGACGCGAAGCATGGTGACTGTATCGACACCTCTTGAAGAACTCCAGGAGGTCGAAATTTCCGGAGTCCTCCACTACGGCGTCTCTCATTATCATATGGTGGTTTTGGGACAATAAACCACATATTAATCTATCAATTAGATATTTTGATTGTACATAGTACTAAGTAGAGGCATACGAAATGATTTTGCTGCAATTAGGATGGCGGTTGCCCTGCCGTCATACTAAACGAACGAACCACGAACGGAAGGTCGGTGGACGAATGAAACATGGATGGACGGATGAAAAAAACATGAATGAATTGGTAGACAACACAGATCAATAGACGGGCGGATGGACGAAATATAGATGGAGTAATGGAGGGAGTAGCAAACGAGCAGTCTCAATCGAGTCGAGTGCCAGCCCACTAGTGACACGTCACTCCAGAAGCACTAGGCCTTCGGCGCGCCAGCTGTGTTGTTTGTTACGTAAATGCTCTTAGCACTTACAAATAACTGCTCACTGTAATTCATGAGAAAGATGCAACCGCACTCATGTAGCTTACGCTAGATATTGTAGTGTTTCTTTTTTTTAACAAATATGCATCTGCATAAACAGGAAAATCAGAATAAGATGAACTAGCCGGTGAAAGAGTCGCCCCACATAGAGCTTTGATTATTAAGGTAGTTGAGAACAATTTAGTATTTTGTCAGCCCGTCCATGAATTATTGAATTACGTGATTGTGTAGGTCGCAAAGGGAGACGTGTATAGTGAGAAGATAGATACGAGCTTGCAATTATAGTTCAACGCCCTAATGTCTGCTACCTTCAGTGTTGTTTGGAGTGGAAATTGCTGGCCAAGTTCATTTTGGCAAATATGATTAGTACACCACCAGATGATGTCACAGCATGCTGGCGGTCTTTCGGAAAAACAACATATTGACGAAAGAATTATTTTGTGTTTGGAATTCGAGCATGTGTTCTGCATTCAAAGCACCTTAGGACGCTTCGTACTAAGGAGTTCCTGTATAGGTTTTTGATTTTGTAAGGCTCTAATACTTTTTTATTGTCATATAGTCTGCATGTTAGGAGTGTACATGTGCTGCTTGTCGTAAAGGATGAAGTTGACTTATTTACAAGGCCTCTGTCATGTCCAGTAATTTGGGTTCATGCTTCTTTGAAGCAGTGGAAGAATTTTCACCTCTTCGTCGGCGTAGCCTGCTCCGGTCTACAAGAAGTGTCCTTCACCTCTTCCGAGGTGCCTGACTGCCACTCTGACAATCTAGCTAGATCATGTGCCCTTTCGTTTGTTTGAGTGGCTGTCCAGCGCCTCGTATTATAATAGAGCGGAAAATCATTTTGTTTTATTGAGCGTACCGAATCTACACTGTCAGATGGTGGCTCATTAGTGCTTCGTGCGGCGAACTGTTGAACGCTTCCCAGATCTCTTCATTGAGCTAAAGCTATGGACCTTAGAGAAAATTAGATGGACGTATTTCTGCATCTAGTGAAACTGCACGTGATACACCAGACGCTTCACCCGGCTGTGTTGCCCCGTAATGAGGCGGTAGGCTTACTATCTACTACATCTATGGGGCTGTCATAAGCCAAGACATAGCAAATTTCTCGGCAACCATTGAACACCTAGTGGGAAGCAGTGTGAGGCACAAATCGTGAGCTCGAAACTGCTAGTGCAACTCGTGCTCCTTAATCAAGAGTGGCTAAGGCTACTGGCGCTCCTGACGTAAGCATCCAACAATAGAAACTCTGCGATCTACTTTTCCCGTTTCGCTCCAATAAAGCTTTACTCTGATTAGCGGTTCGTACAAAAAGTAGAATCTCTCATGTCGTACGAATTCATCAACGTAAACAGGTATAAGGTTGGGGAGATTTCTTTAGCTGGTTGATTTTCTGCTCTATATTATAGATTGAAGTGAGCGTGGGTGTGGCGTGTTTGCATAAGGAAAGGCAGCCTTGGCTGCTAACTCTACGGGTCAGTTTAGGTCGTTCTAGCGCACTTTTCGAGACATGGGCAACTGCCTGAGGCTGTTGTGGTTCAGAAAATTAGCCAACCCAGCCTTCAAAGGCATATACACACGAAGGAAATATTGTCAACCACTCATGCTCCCAGTGTGCGTGGTCGGGGATGTTCTATTCCTGTGTATGGGTCATTAAACGCTGGGTTCGCCTATTATCCGAGATGCGTACTGGAGGCCCAATATCAAACTGTTCTACGCTGTTGGAGGGCTGCCCCTGTTGCACTGTATCGGCAAATTGTGGTTTGTGCTGTCATGCATCTCTGGTACTGATGTTGTGTTCAAATGTGATTGTCACAATCACGTTGTCTACTTCGAGGCTGGGCACAGTATACAATGTTAAATAAGTGAGGGAAGGGAGAGGGCGGTGAGAACGTCGCTACTGCTAATGGAAGAAATTTTACCCTTAACCTTCCAATATTCAGTGGAGTGTCTAGTGGTAGAGCCCTTGTACATGTCAGCTGCACTAGCATCGTTGGTTTGGCACTCTCTTGGGAATATATGGTCGGACGTGTAGCCTAACATAGCTTATCAAAACTGTTTGCGGCAGTTCACTGAACCCAATGGCTAGTTTAACTTCCTTCAAGAAAGTTACACGTTTCTTTAATGAGATAAAAGATTTTTTTCATTTTTATGCATTAAACCTATATAACAGTTTTGCCCCTTCCACCTATATCCTCAGTTCGTTTGACTAGGTCCATGTCTGTAATAACATTTCACTCTCTTCATTTTTCTGTATGCGGTTACTGAGATTTTCCAATGCCACCAGGTCGCATAGTTTTTCTGATTTGGTTTCTTTTCTTCGCTGAAATTAGCAGGTCTTCAGTGGTAATCTTGGTGGCTTTATAGTCAATGAAAAAGATTTCCGTGAGGCATAGAGAAACCAGAAGCGCTGCAAGACTTCTCGCATGGCTCTCAGAAGAGCAATAATGTAAGCGACATCTTCTGGAAATGCCTTGTTTTTAATAAAAAATGGCGACATTAATAAAATGTTGACATATTTCCCATACGTCCCTTTTGAAGAAGTGATCAGTCAAAAAGAAAGTTCGAAATGCCAAAAAAAAGCAAGACGTAGACATACACGCGCCAACGCATGTAAACAGATCAGCGTAACGTCTATAGTACATCATTAAATTAACTTACTAAGCTTTACCGTAGGTTGGTAAATGGCCACACTAAGATAATCCTTGCCGCAAAAGAAAGATGGAAATAAACTGAAAATAAATAGTGCAGGAAAGCTCACAAGTTACCGAGAATTGAGAAAATAAGGAGGGAGATAGAGAAGGGGGAGGGAATGCGACTTGTGCTTTTCTCTGGGTGGGCTATCTTAGAGGGCGCGTTACCTCATGTTTACGTAAAACCTGGGACAGATGGATGTGCTACCCTTGCCTGGGGGACTTATGGTTCCGATCCCCCTGTGTCCATTCAGGAACTGAAACTATTTTTCATGGACCCAGCAAATTAATGGACGACGAGCGGTGGGAAAAGGATGAAGCCCCACGGTGATTCTTAAGGCGTAGAGCTACCGTATTTTTGCTTTTCGTGTTTCATTCTGCAAGCGTTTCTTATAGTTCCAAAAAAACATAAGACACGCACCAAGATTCATGTGTTCCCACTAAATAATTTAGCAATTTGGAAAACCTTAAGCGTCGCGGTTATGATTTGATCGCGTTAGCGATTTTTCGTCCCCAATTCAAACATTTAGTGCATAATCTTTGTTTCAAACTTGCTATGCGTTCACTAAGTGGACTTATGGTCGCAGTAACATGAGTGTCTTTTGTGGTGGCTGACCTGCTTTGAATCATAAAATCAGTGTGATATTCAGATTTGTGACCTTGTACGCTTTTGCCACACGTTATTACTGAAATATTTTATGTTTCTTTGTGAAGCACGTATAGAACATGAATGTGGTTGTAAGATAGAGGCGGAAATGTTGTAGGCCCGTGTGCTCAGATTTGGGTGCACGTTAAAGAACCCCAGGTGGTCTAAATTTCCGGAGCCCTCCACTACGGCGTCTCTCATAATCATATAGTGGTTTTGGGACGTTAAACCCTACATATCAATCAATCAATGTGGTTGTAAAACATGAAAGTATCTTTCACAGCATTTCCAAGCAGAAAAAGTTATTTTCACTGTATCCGCAAGCGTTCGTGTGGATGTATAGTAAAACACCGGCTTGTCACTCAAATGACCAGGGCTCATTCCCCCCCACGGACATGAATTTTTTCTTTATTTATTTTGTTCGCATCTACCACTATTTTTGGTTAGGTCCAAGATTATTTTCGTTCACTCCCAACGAGGCCGATGCCAAAATTCTTGTGGCAGAAGTTGTTTAACACTATCGCGTTAATATCCCCTTATTTAGGGGGTGAAATTTTAGCTTCAGTTTCTGGCAATCGCATTCGGAAGATATGTAGTAGTGTAGGTGGCAGGGTCACGTGGTCTTTACACTGCTGCAGGTCGGGCTGAGCATCATCTTCTGTTTCTCACACGTGCCACACAAGCATCTGCAGAACAATCGCGCCACTAGTGGCGGCCGCCGCGATGTTTTTCTGGTAAGTACGTGACAAAGGTGCGGTGGTCACTCAACTCACTACAGGGCTGATATAACACCACTGTCACTTTCGTAAACCTTCTTTAGGTGGGCCTCGGTGCATGAAATGAGAAAGTAGGTACACTGTGAAAATAATTAAAATAAATTCAAATCAATTGCCTATTCTTGATGAACTCGTCTTCAAGCAACCCCCCGGATCGACAGCAGCATCAACTTCAACCAAGTGTTTAAGAAGCCAGCGCAGCCCAAACCAATTCAGTGGACACGGGATCGGTGCTTCTGTACAAGCACTGAATCGCTTCCCTTTTGCAATGCAGGTGTGTGCAAACGTTTCTTTATATGCAAAGAAAAATAACAATCCTCTGCTTAATACTGGTCCCGTGTCCACGGGTGTTGTGTGAAGTGTTTTGTGAATGTTTTTTCATACCTTTTTTGCTGCTACGCGCTGGCGATGTTGAGAGCAACCCCGGGCCCCCTACCAAGCGTTCGGACACGCTCGGTGACATAGCATCCTTACCCGCAGATCCCGCGGAACAGATGAGGGTCATTTTCCAAATGCTCAAAGATGTTCACACCCGCTCACTGGAAAGTTCGAAGGTACAGACCGAATTAGCAGCTGATGTTAAAGCAATTAATCTGGACAGAAATCCATCGAAACCAAGATCACTGCTATTCAGAACCGGCTTGAAGTACTGGAGGAAAAATATAAAAAACTAGAAGAACTTACCCAGGAAGTTAGTAGCATCCATACTCAGACAGATCAGCTTTCCGCTCAGGTATGCTCATTGCAAACACGCGTGCAGGATCACGACGACAGACTGCGACGCAACAACCTCATTTTCTATGGCATCCCAGATTCTGAAGAAACCTGGACAATGACAGAGGAAAAAGTTATTTCCACTCTCAATTGCCACCTTTCTTCTCCCCTTTCCTCTGATGCCATTGAACGCGCGCATCGCTTGGGTACCTTCAGCCAGGGCAAATGTCGCCCAATCATAGTTAAATGCCTATCCTATAAAACAAAAGATGCGTTACTTGCGACACATATACACCTAAAGAAACATAACATCACTGTAGCAGTGGATTTTCACCCGCTACACGTGCAGCTCGGAAAAAACTACTTGATTTTGCCAAGAGTCAACCAGGCCCCGTCAAGCATAAACTCAGCTACAACAAGCTGCTTCTGAACCAAAAATGCTACATGTACGACCCAAATAGTGATGCAATCATCAACATTCCAAATCGTAGTACACGAACCATTGCCCCGCCTGCAACTTCCAAGCCCTAGGAAAGCGCGAGGGGCAGTGGTCATGTGACTGTAGCTTCCATATCGGTCCTGTTTACTAATATCAGAAGTGTTCTTAACAAGTATAACTCTCTATCATCAGCGATCGACACATGCTCCGCTAAAATTATCGCGTTAACTGAAACTTGGCTCTGCGGGCAAGTGTGCGACTCCGAGATATTTTTAAACGCTCATCGCTTCTCACTTTTTCGTCGCGACCGTGGCACACAGAGAGGCGGTGGCGTACTTCTGGCTATTTCCAGCGATATCCCATCATCATCTGTACACGTTCATACTAATCTAGAAATTATATGGGCTGTGGTAACGCTTAGTCACCAGAGTGTAGTCATCGGGGTATGCTACCACCCACCCTCACCCTCGCCTACATTCAGTAGCGAACTTCAAGATGCCATAAACGTTGTTAGTACGCGTTTCCCTACATCGCCGTTGCTCTTGCTGGGTGATTTCAATTTTCCCAACATAACCTGGAATTCCCATTCCCCTTTAATATTTCCGCTCTCGTCCCAAGCTCGCGAATTTTTAGACGTTTGCTCGGTATTTTCCTTACAGCAAATGTGTACAAAGCAACCAGAATAGTAGCTCACGCTGCAAACACATTAGACTTAATTCTAACAAACAGTTCCGATATAATATCGCCCATAACGTACCTTCCGGGTCTTAGCGATCATTTGCTTCTACATTTTTCCATTAACTTAGCCCACCCGAAAACAAAGAAAAAGAAGAAAATCATTCGTGACTATAACAGAGGTGACTTTGAGGCTATCAACAATGACCTTTCTACCTTCACTGATCTTTTTCTTGACGGTTTTGACGATCGCAGTGTGCAAACTAATTGGAATATGTTTTCAGATAAAATAATTCAACTCACTGAACAGTACATCCCACACCGCAGTGTAACCAACAACTCAAATGCACCCTGGTACAACAGCCATATCCGGCGTTTGTCAAACAGGAAAAAGCGTTTCTTTCGCGCCGCAAAACTTTCGCCTTCTAATGAACGTTGGGCTTTATATGCAACAGCGTCTACGCTGTACATTCAAGCCCTTCGAGATGCAAAAAAACATTTTCATTCCCATGTACTACCTTCCATGTTAACCACAAATGTTAAGAAATTCTGGCGAACTTTTAATCCCTCAACCGATGACGCTATCACACTGACCGATTCCTCTGGCGACCCCATGGAATGGAATGGAATGGAAAAACTTTATTTCGGTCCTGCAGGACGCGCTTAGCGCGTAGCGGGCGTCTCCCACGTAGGGACCGACAGGGAGTACCTGGCGGCCGCTTCGTGGGCCTGCTGGACGGCCCATCGCTGGTCGGCGAGAAGTGAGCTCCTGAGGGACCTCTCCCACTTGCTTGAGGTAGAGTCGGGAGGACCCCATTTCATCTGATATTTGTGCCTCAGTTTTTAACCGTACATTTGCTGAGAACTTTTCTGCCCGTTCTGCTGTTAATAACCCCACAACAAACAGCCATACCTTTGAAAGTATGCCACCTATACTAATCAGTACACTTGGTGTTCTTGAGCTCATTGGTGGACTTAGCCTTCATTCAGCTCCCGGCTGTGATAATATTAGTAACAAGTTCTTGAAAAACACTTCGGCCTACGCTGCGTTAATCTTAACTAAACTTTTTCAACAGTCTCTTGATCAGTCCATTCTTCCAAATGAGTGGAAAATTGGGAAGGTCATTCCAATTCACAAGTCTGGAAGCAAGACATCTCCACTTAACTATCGCCCCATTTCCTTAACCAGCACATGTTGTAAAATGTTTGAGCATATTATTTTCACTAACCTTGTCGGTTTTCTAGAATCCAATTCTTTTTTCTGTTCAGCACAACACGGTTTTAGAAAACATTACTCATGTGAAACTCAGCTAATAACCTTTACTCATGCGCTACATCAAGTACTAGATCGATCATCGATCATTGACTGCATATTCTTAGATTTTTCTAAGGCATTCGACAAGGTTTGTCATAAATTGCTACTGCTTAAACTAAACACGCTTAATATTGGTATTAATTTACTGAAATGGATTGAGTGCTTCCTTTTAAACCGCTCACAATTTGTTTCTTTTAATGGCTTTAACTCAGAGTTTACAGATGTCTATTCGGGAGTTCCTCAAGGTTCAGTCCTTGGGCCTTTATTATTCCTAATTTATATTAATGATCTTCCTTCCGTTGTTACCTCTAATATTCTCCTATTCGCGGATGACTGTGTTGTTTTTAGAGAGATAACGAACTCTAATGATGTTGCCTCACTTCAGTCTGATCTTGGCGCAATCGCAAACTGGTGCAGTGAATGGCTAATGCAACTAAATATTAATAAATGTAAAGTCATGCGTGTTTCCAGAAAATCTTCCCGTCCACCACCATACCACATTGATAACATTCATTTAGAATCAGTTACTTCATATAAATACCTCGGTGTTTACATTACTGCAAACCTAAACTGGTCTGCTCATATCGAGCACTTAATTAACAAAGCTAACCGCATGTTAGGCTATCTTCGTCGAAATTTTTATCACGTTCCTTCCTCCTTGAAACTCCTGCTCTATAAAACACTAATCCGATCGAAATTAGAGTATGCTACATCGGTGTGGGATCCCACCCATATCAACTTAATTACTGCTCTAGAGATGGTTCAGAACAACTCTGTACGTTTCATTCGCGCTAATTACAGTCGCACCGCCAGCATAACTTCTATGAAATCAGACCTTTCCCTCCCATCATTATCACTGCGCAGAAAAGTGTCACGCATTGCCTTGTTTCATAAAATGTATCATCATCCTGATCTGCGCGATCGACTCATCCCTCAACCATCTTATGTATCCCATCGCACTGATCATCGTCACAAAGTTGGATTCGCTTCATGTAATACTGAGTACTTTTATCAATCATTTCTACCACGAACCTCTCGCGACTGGAATGGCCTTCCCGCTGACATTGTAAACATTAATAACTGTAAACATTTTCGCAATTCTGTAGCTAATATTGTATACTCAGGCTCTTTCTAACTTATAGTGCGTCTCTATTGTACTTGCATATTTTGTTCCTTTTATTTTGTTACCTTTTTGTGCTTTTACCACTCCCCCTCTGTAATGCCTCTGGCCCTGAGGGGTATAATAAAATGAAATGAAATGAAATTGTCGTGTCCGACGGTCCTGCATAAAAAAACCAATAGGCTTGTTATAGCCTCGAAATTTGATAGCACCACTCCTTCAAGGCGCAATTGGTGACGATTCTCATAGCGCTTGGTGCCCATTGCAGAAGTTAATTCTGCAGAACGCTGCCGCACCCTACAACAAATATTTACTTAATTATAGCTTGCGCTGCCGCTCATTGCATGCACTTTCGACGCGCATCGAAACGCAAGCCCACTTATGAAGAACCCGCTTATGAAGAGTCTTCACTTGTGCATTCATAGAGCCACGTGCAAGTCATTTAGAGCCAGGACATGTCAGAGAAAAGCGAAATCACAGCACATCATAGTGTTCAATAATACATTCACCAATCCTTACATGCGAATCAGATGGTTACTACCGGCTATATACGACTCACAGCACAGCTTCGTCAGCTAGGCACTTTCATGGCACGGACCGGGGCTAAATTTGTTCCTTTAGTGACTGCATAATGTGAAGAAAAATTGTTTAACTTCAAAGAAGGCTGATGGTGGGAACAAAGTGTAGAGCTGCACGTGGGCATGAGTACATCGGCTGAAGCAAGTGCCCTTAACGGCGAACTAACGAATGTTCTTTCTTCACTCTTTAGAAACCAGCACTTCAGCCATGCAGCTCATGAGCCGCAGTATGAATCTTACGTGATTACACCTTCTAACACTACCAAAAAACACTGCTCATTGGCAAAAGAAGGCACGGAAGCTGAGCGTAAAAACCAAGATTGTTCACCTACATGACCTGAACATCTGCGTATACTTATTTCATGTAGAGTTATATTGATTGAAAACGTAGATACTTTACATGTACTTAAGTTAAGAATTGATCGGCTTATTCTGGAGAGGAAAGTAAGTAAGTATTGGTGGCTTTTTTTTTGTTGGTTGCGTCTATATCCTTAGTATCCCAGCAGTACTACATGCATTCCTGTTGTCGCTGCTCAATCCATGACTCAAGATATGTCTTAAAGAAGAAAAAAAATGTGGATAATTGTTTGATGCACAGGAAACATAAAGGAAAACCAGTATCGAAGTGAATCGTAAGTGTGCATGATTAGATATTGGTTATTCACCGTCAACGATTGCAGAACCGTAGGACTATTTCGCAACCTCTAGCTCATTCTCGCGTGAGAATATTGCAATGGGCGCGTCCTGTATAACAATATTCGTGCTGTCTATTCTTAATCCAGGCCGTTTATTTCACGGAAGCTATTCTACGGGAGCGTCCTTTATGACCAACGATCTAGTTAAATGTGGCTTTCTTACATGAAGTATGAGAATTTCATTCAGTGTCCTTTGATACTACAGTTCACTGTCTTTGTTGCATCACGGGAGATAAAGGGAACCTATATGTAGACGTCGTGACATAGCACGAATGCAATAACCTGCCACGAATGAAATACCACAAAGGCACTTTGTCTGTAGAGCACATGTTTCTGTGAAGTGTTAATATACCATATTTGAAGAAGTTACATGAAGAACAATTATCAATTCGGGCTCCCGAAAACGTACTACATAAAAGGCGCTGGGCAGCGCAGTTTTCATGCATTATTCTCCGTCGACACGCTGCAGATCATCCATCGACCCACTTGAATAGGAGCATATAAACTTAATTTCTGGAAAAAGGTAAAGTATGGCAGGCTTTTTAATGTTTGAGATATGTATTTATTCTAAAAAATGCTAAACTACTGATGTCAGGGTGAGAAATAGAGAAAAAATGTGTCAGTATTTTGCCTATTGTCTTTAAAACATGCAGTGAAAGCTGCTTGCTCGTAATAAACTATTCGCGCGTTAAAATGAAGATGTGGTTGTGTGGGACTAATTGACCATTCTTCAGCTAGATGTTCAAATTATCCTGGCTCAGTAGCTGTCAGCTTTATGGGCTATAAAGATGAGACTATTCGCAGGAATTGAGACTCCCACTACGCGAAAATTGCGAGCTGTAATTCCATTTCCGTTGAGAAAGTGATAATCTGCTTCCCAAAATAATAAAGAGTTGTGCCTAGTTTCTGGAAATAGAGTGAATAGTGAAAGAGTTCACAAAGCAGTGCCTAGATTTCACAGATAGCGACAAAATTCACCTGACGAAGCACGCAATGACTGGTTCAGCATCTAAGACTGACATATTCTAGTCTATCCAATAAATCTCATTTTGTCAAAGAATTTGAAAATTGTGCAATTATAATTTAAAGGCTCAAAATTTTCAAAGTGTGTTGAAGCTTGATACCAAAAACACTGCCTCAAAAAGTCAATGCGACAATAGTGAACGATGGTTACATTAAACTAAACCCGCCAATGGAAACTTTTCCTAACATAATTTGGTTTAAAGAACGAAACGACCCTTACTTTTTGAATGACTCTTGTGTGTGTGAATGTGCGTGTGTGTGGACATACGTACGGTCTCGTTCTGGCAGACGTGACACCTTCAGGTATAACAGTGGTTAGTGAGTGTCCAGCACGTAATAAAATCATATTTGGAGCCACCAAAAAGAAAAGAAAAGTTCCTCGCTCACTGCCGAGGCTACCAGTGGTGTTGACTGACACATCCACGTTGATATATATATATATATATATATATATATATATATATATATATATATATTGTGGTAAAGCCTTTGAACAGTGGGTCGTCCTCTTCAGCGCCTTCTAGTGGGTCGCCCTTTTCATAAGAAGAAGAGCAGCTCGCGCAGAGAGTCGATCCCCGCATTGACTGTCGCTGTCGTAAATCATCGCTGAGTGTCCGCCAATAAACCGCTTAACAATTTGGTGGAGAGTGCTGAGAGTGCTCTGCCCTTCAAACACCTTCTGTCCTCATTCGATGCCCTTGGAGCTTCGATCCCGTACCGTACCTCCAACCATGCACCAAGACGCCGCCCAGCAAACGCTTCCTCCTACGCCGACGCCATGTCCCGGTGTCCCCCGCATCCGCGACCCTCCTGTCTTCACCGGAGCGGATGGCACCGACGTCGAGGACTGGCTGGCCATGTACGAACGCGTGAGCGTCCCCAACCATTGGGACGAGGCAGGTAAACTCGGCAACCTGTTTTTCTATCTCGCGGGTGTGGCCGGCATGTGGGACAACAACCACGCATCTGATTTCCCGACATGGTCCGCTTTTAAAACCGCTGTCGTCGACGTGTTCGGCCGCCCGGCCGTTCGTAAGCTGCAGGCTGAACAGCGTTTACGTGAACGAGCCCAGCAGACTGGCGAGTCCTTCACAAGTTATATCGAGGACATCCTTGACTTGTGCAAGAAAGTCGACCTGAACATGTCAGAGGCTGACAAAATCACGAATGTTCTAAAAGGCATCGCCGACGATGCCTTCACCATGCTCCTGGCAAAGAACCCCCGCACTGTGGCAGAAGTCATCATGTTATGCCAAAGTTACGACGAGCTGCGGCGGCAGCGCTTGATGACCCGTCGCCCGCCACCACGTGATGCTGATCTCTCGGCCTTGTCAGCAGTTCCTGACCACGCAACCTTGCTCGCCGAAATCAAGTCGTTCGTGCGTGAGGAAGTTGCCCGCCAGGTCTCTCTACTGGCTTTTGCTTCCCCACAACATGCTCAACAGCCATCAAGTACACTTCTACCTCCGCTCCGCCGAGCCATTCAGCAGGAAATCGCGGAGGTCGTCCCTGAATACCACCAGCCGCCTCCTGCATCTGTGCCACTCAGCTACGCCCAAGTTGTTTCAAGGCCGCCCCCACCGATTTCTGCGACTGTTCCCCTAAATTACACCGAAACCGTCGCGAGGCCCCAGGCCTTTGGAGAAACGGTCTCGCCTACATACGCCGGCGTCACCCACGTGCCCCGAGTGCCGCCTACCATGCACTCATATCAGCAGCCGGCTCGCCAATCGCATTCTGCGACATGGATGCGACCCGCAAACCAATGGCGCACTGCTGACAATCGCCCCATCTGCTTTGCTTGTGGTTGCGTCGGTCATGTAGCACGCTATTGCAATCGTGTGCAGCAACCGCAGGTCGCCTCCAACTTTCCCAACCAGTCAAGCCGCTCTTATGACCAACCGCCGCCTATGTCACCGTCGTTCCGCCCCGTTCCGTCTACCCGCCGTTCACCATCTCCACGACGTCGCTCACTGTCGCCAATGCGGCCACGTCCACTCGAGGGCGACCAGGAAAACTAGTCGTCGCAGTCCACGAGGCAAGGGCTGCGACGCTGTCGAACTGCGGAAGCCCTCAGGAAAGCCCGTCGAACGTGATAGACGTGCTTGTGGAATGGCGTACGTGCATATGCCCTTGTAGATACTGGAGCCGCCGTATCCGTGATGGACGAAAAACTTAGCCGATTACTGCGCAAAGTGACCACGCCGCTTTGTGGGCTCTCCCTCCGTACAGCCAGCGCCCAAAGTATTCACCCTACGGCGATGTGCACAGCCCGCCTTATGATTCAGGACGTGATGTATGCGGTCGAATTCATCATAATTTCTTCATGCTCTCACGACGTCATCCTAGGATGGGATTTTCTCTCCCGCCACGACGCCGTCATTCATTGCGCACCAGCAGAAATAGAACTCACGCCATTCTTTTCTTTGACGCCGGCCGACAGTCCATCCGCTGCAAGCAAGTTACTCGTCAGAGACGACACTCAAGTGCCTGCAAACTCGTTCGTTGCGGTGTCGCTATACTGCGCAAGCCTTTCTGACACCGCTGCACTCCTCTCGCCATCTCATCGTGTCTTCATAAAAAAAAGCTTGCTGGTTCCTTTCGCGACCGTGCAATTCACTCACGGCAGCACCACTATTTTTGTCTTGAACTCATCTCCGTACAGCGTTACGTTGGTGCGAGGGGAATGTCTCGGCAGCGTTGAACCCATCGAAGACGCGCAAGTTATGGATCAACCCGATGACATGCACTGCTCAAGTTCCTGTACGCTTGGTGCTGTTTCGACATCTGCTTCATCATCCGATGATATATTCGGTCCCTGCATACCCGACGACCTTACGCAGGGCCAGCGTTCCCAGCTTTTGGGCCTGTTGGAAGAATTCCGCTCTTCTTTCGATGTCGCTCAACCTTCTCTCGGCCGCACATCCACCGTTGCGCATCGCATCGACACAGGCGCACAGCCACCACTGCGGCAACGTCCATATTGCGTATCTCCCACAGAACGCCGTGTAATCAACGAGCAAGTCGACGACATGCTTCGCCGCGATGTTATTCGCCCCTCTAGCAGCCCCTGGGCATCTCCTGTCGTTCTCGTCACGAAGAAGGACGGTTCTGTGCGGTTCTGTGTGGACTACCGACGCCTCAACAAGATCACTCGTAAGGACGTGTATCCACTACCGCGGGTAGATGACGCGATTGACAGCCTGCAAGGAGCAGAATTCTTTTCATCCCTCGATTTGCGCTCAGGGTACTGGCAAGTACCTATGGCTGAGGACGCTCGACCGAAGACCGCTTTTGTCACTCCCGACGGCTTGTACGAGTTCAACGTTATGCCGTTTGGGCTGTGCAATGCGCCCGCCACCTTTGAGCGCATGATGGATACAGTTCTGCGTGACCTAAAATGGCACACGTGCCTGTGCTACCTCGATGACGTCGTCGTTTTCGCTCCTGACTTCTCGACGCATCTTCAATGCCTTCGGCATGTTTTAACGCGTCTGAGCAACGCCAGTCTGCAACTGAACCTAAAGAAGTGCCAATTTGCAGCTCGGCAGCTGACAATACTCGGCTACGTCGTGTCCAAGGACGGAATTCTCCCTGATCCAGCCAAGCTTCGGGCCGTGACCGAGTTCCCCAAGCCGACATCCGTCAAGGAACTGCGCAGTTTCGTAGGACTGTGTTCCTACTTTCGGCGCTTCATTCGAAACTTCGCGACTATCATATCGCCGCTGACGAAGCTTCTCGGAAGTAACGGGCCTCTCCATTCGTGGTCATCACAGTGCGACGACGCTTTCAGAACACTTCGTCGTTTGTTGACGTCGCCTCCCATACTCCGCCACTACGACCCTACGGCCCCTACAGAGGTACACACGGATGCCAGTGGTGTCGGCCTCGGCGCTGTCCTTGCGCAGCGCAAACCAGGGTTCCCGGAATATGTCGTGGCGTACGCGAGCCGTACGCTTACTAAAGCCGAGACTAATTACACAGTCACCGAGAAGGAATGTTTGGCAATCGTCTGGGCCCTTGCAAAGTTCCGACCTTATTTGTATGGTCGCCCATTTGATGTCATCACCGACCACCACGCACTATGCTGGTTGTCGTCATTGAAAGATCCCTCAGGCCGTCTCGCCCGGTGGGCACTTCGCCTGCAAGACTATGACATCCGCGTGCTATACCGCAATGGAAGGCAACATGCTGACGCCGACGCCCTGTCGCGGTCTCCCTTGCCTGACGACAATGCCCACGACTCAGCGTCCCACCTTGCCGTTTCTTCCATTAGCTTTCATGCCGTTGCTACTGAACAGCGCAAGGATCAATGGATTGCCTCACTGATAGACTTGCTGACTGATCCATCCACTCCATCCACTCGCGCGTTGCGTCAAGCCCACCATTTCGCTGTTCGCGACGACCTCCTCCACCGACGCAATTACAACGGTGACGGCCGCCAGTGGCTACTAGTCATACCTCGCAGTCTGCGCTCTGACATATGCGAATTCTTTCATTCTGATCCGCAATGTGCGCACTCCGGGGTATCGAAGACTTACCACCGCATTCGCCAACGGTACTTTTGGCGCGGCATGTACCGCTACGTGCAGAAATTCGTTCGCTCGTGCATAGAATGTCAGCGCCGCAAAACTTCAACGCAACTGTCACCGGTAGGTCTGCAACCTCTACCTTGCCCTGCCAGGCCGTTTGGGCGCGTTGGCATCGATTTGTATGGGCCACTTCCACTAACGTCAGCTGGTAACCGCTGGGCCATTGTTGCTGTGGACCACCTCACGCGATACGCCGAAACTGCCGCTCTCCCCGCGGCTACAGCGAGCGATGTGGCCTCCTTCCTGCTCCAACAATTCATGCTGCGACACGGTCCACCTCAGGAACTGCTCAGTGATCGAGGCCGCGTCTTCCTGTCTGAAGTCGTCGAAGCCATTCTTAAAGAGTGCAAGGTTGTTCACCGCAAAACTGCTGCTTACCACCCGCAGACGAATGGCCTCACGGAACGCTTCAACCGTACGCTCGGCGACATGCTTTCCAAGTACGTCGCCGCCGATCACACAAATTGGGATGACATTCTACCCTTCGTCACCTATGCATATAACACCGCCCCTCAAAGCACTACTGGCTTTTCACCTTTCTATTTAATATATGGAAGGCACCCGTCACACACCATCGACACTATACTTCCGTACAAGCCAGATCCGTCCGAGTGGGCGCCTATTTCTGCTACAGCCAAGCTTGCTGAAGAGTGTCGAGAGCTTGCAAGGACCTTTACAGCGCATGATCGAGAACGGCAAAAAGTCATTCGCGCTGACGCCAGCACTACTGCGCCCACGTTCCTCCCTGGAGCGCTCGTCTGGCTCTCGATCCCTACTACTGCAACTGGCCTATCATCAAAACTATTGCCCAAATACGAAGGCCCCTACCGTGTCGTCAAATGCACTTCCCCAGTCAACTACTTGATTGAACCCATCGAACCATCTTCGGATATGCGTCGTCGAGGACGCGACATTGTTAACGTGGAGCGCCTGAAGGCCTACCATGACCCGCTCATTGTAACCACCTGTTAGGTCGCCAGGCGGCTCCCTTTTCGTACCCGGGGTAGTTGTGGTAAAGCCTTTGAACAGTGGGTCGTCCTCTTCAGCGCCTTCTAGTGGGTGCCCTTTTCATAAGAAGAAGAGCAGCTCGCGCAGAGAGTCGATCCCCGCATTGACTGTCGCTGTCGTAAATCATCGCTGAGTGTCCGCCAATAAACCGCTTAACAATATATATATACTAAAAAGCGGCTGGAGGAAGCCACCGGTCTGAATGAAGCAAGAATCCAATGGGTTGGTCGACAATCGGCCACGTTATTCGATGATCAAAGTTGTAGGTTCTTTATATATATATATATATATATATATATATATATATATATAGTATTATTTCAATGGGCCGGCTGATCTTGGTGAAGATATGGGATATAACACAACGGGAGCGATGTCAACAAGAATAAATATATTTATTTCCTAACAGTTTCGGGAAAAGTAGTCAAGTAGAACCTCCGTGAGTGGTCACAACGTGGTTTATTTCGACGTTTCGGCCTAGAGTCTAATATTCATCAAGATTGAGGGCAGAGTTTGTTGATGACACGCCCAACCGCAACCCTGTGCACAGTCGGGAGGCCCCTACTGCACGCGCAATCCAGAGGCGGGCAAGAATTGCCATTGCACCCGCCTGCCAGCCTATGCGGCAATACGCGGCGCCCCTCTTTCTACGACGAGATGTCGACGGGGCGCTGAGTAGTTAAAGGAAAAAAACTTCCTAAAAAAGCTCCTTTTCCCCCACACTGAACCGCCAGACCAAGGAGGCGCCGTCTGGTCGGGAACAATGCTTTAGTGAAAGGAAGGATGCACAGACCGCTGGGCAATGTGGTCTGTGTATCCGAGGTTAGCCAATGCGCAAGAAATAGGCGATTACTTGCGGTACACATCAATAAAAAGACACTAAAGACAACTATTAAGTCGACTTGGATTGTAGAAATAGCGGTCAAGAAACTTCGTAGTGTCAATATTGTGCCAAGGAAGGACCTATTTTGAAATAAAATCACGTTTAAGTTGTCCACATTGGGTTAGCGCACTTTAAATTACACGCATCAAAAAGCGGACCAACCGGACTGACTCACTGTCACTGTTGCCGTGCTCAACCTTGAATGGCTTTACTGCGTGTTCGCCGAGTCTAGTAGACAGAACGAAAGCAGTGGGAGCCACAGCAGCAACAACGGCCAATAAACCATTTCCTGGCATTGGCTTCGTAACTGCAGACGTTTTTTCTTTTTCAACTGCGCCCTGCTAGTTGGCTGCATCTGTTCAGTGTAACTACACGAAAATTGAGTTTTCGGATTACTCGCGCCAAATTCTATAGTAACGTCCAGCAGTTCTTCTTTTCATGAATCAAACAAAAATGAACAGGCAGCATTTTATTGCGCCTGTTGATGCACAGAAGGTTTTTTTTATTTTGTTCAGCTATAGCGATTACTAGTGAATAATTGTAAGTGGTCTGTTTGATGTCATAAAGATCATTTTG